>APFE031039076.1:86713-106505 GCA_000404065.3 Pinus taeda
ATAAAAATATATATATATATAGCAGACGCTTCCGCGGACGCTTCGCTTCCTAGATTTTTGGAAAATGACGCTTCCGCTCTCCGCGCTTCCGCTTCGCGCCCGCTTCGTGCAACATTGATTTAAACCCATAATAAATTGTCATTGGAACTCTGCAATGCTACTACAACTTTTGAGAGGGTTTTGCACACTTAATTTAAAAACTGACTTTAGGGAATGTGAATGTGTTTTCAATTTTTAAATGATCAGTTCACTTTTCAATGAACAGCAGTTGATTTGAAGTTGGTTCAAGAATGCATGAAGATTTGGAGAAGGGCTCTATCTATTCTTGAAACCAAAGAAATGCACTTTTCATACACCAAATGGGAAGCTCTTGAGCATGTAATGGCCTTGAGAAAAATGGAAATTAACACAGATAAGGGCAAAGATTGCTGTAAAGACAAAGCTTACTCAATAAGTGAATGGGATTTGAGGGCATGTAGGATATCATCAAGGGTTCAATAAGCATTCTGTAGCTACCAAATGACCATTTACAGTGAGACACAAATCTCAAATGTCTATGAGAGAGAGTCACCTGTACAACAAACTAGCCTTGTGTTAAGACAAATGGAGCCTAATTACCACATTACATGTCTTTATCTATCAGTGCAACGTGACTTTGTTACATTACAACTGAATTCACTTTATTATCAAACTAATACTTAATAAATATAATGATATGACCATTAGACTAAGCCAACCCTTCTAAAATAGATATTATCATTGAAGAGAACTATTAGTGCTTCATCACTTCCAAACCTCATACAAGTTTTATCGTGAGTTCACAATAGGCATCTCACAACCACAACTCTATAGGATCATACAGAATGTATTTAACATTTAAGTATGTGACTCACAACTAAATTATACCAAAGGAAGTGAGACAAGAGACCCAAACAAAGTTGCATGATAATCCTTCAGTCAACTGCTGAGTAAGTTATTCGAGTGTGATTTTCTCTTCTCTGACTTTGTAGCATGGTGTCAGATAACATTTGTGATTAACCAGTGTCGCAAACATCCCGATTTTATTGCGAACAAAATAGTGAAATCGCAATTTTTTGGCCTAGCCAACATTTGCCGATTTTTACTGATATTTTGGTGGTATCTTAATTTTTCCAATGTTTGCCGATTTTTGCTGACGTTTTCTCAATTTTTAGGATTTTTGGTTTTTCGGACCCTTCAAGATTTTATCCTGATGTCGATGTTTGCAACATTGTGATTAACACATGTAATTTGAATTCTCCACTTCATTAGACTGGAATCATAACTGGTTGGTTGGTAGTTACCATCAACTATGGTACACTAATGTGGGGACACATATCTTGGGTTTGCACATGAGGATTTCCTCTGAAGGAAAAGTGATGGATATCTATCAAATGATAGTTTTGAGAATAATTACATGCCAAGAACGTCTAATTGGGTATCTCCAGTTGTTTCCTGATATGAAGAATAAGGGGAAAATCAGGATTTTTGTGAAACTCACTAAACTAATCGTTGTCACCAAAAAAAAAAACGCTTTTCCAATCCCCTTCATGATTGGATTTTCAAGCAACTAGTGGTCTAATTCATAGAAAATAGTTTTTTAGAGTAAAATAACACAACTTGCTAAAGAAGATGGGCATAAAGACTTTTGTGACTAAATAAGGAATTTAAACCCATAATAAATTGTCATGGGAACTCTGCAATGCTACTACAACTTTTGAGAGGGTTTTGTACACTTATTTTAAAAACTGACTTTAGGGAATGTGAATGTGTTTTCAATTTTTAAATGATCAGTTCACTTTTCAATGAACAGCAGTTGATTTGAAGTTGGTTCAAGAAATGCATGAAGATTTGGAGAAGGGCTCTATCTATTCTCGAAACCAAAGAAATGCACTTTTCATACACCAAATGGGAAGCTCTTGAGCATGTAATGGCCTTGAGAAAAATGGAAATTAACCCAGATAAGGCCAAAGATTGCTGTAAAGACAAAGCTTACTCAATAAGTGAATGGGATTTGGGGGCATGTAGGATATCATCAAGGGTTCAATAAGTATTCTGTAGCTACCAAACGACCATTTACAAACCGAACAAGAAGGGGATACTTTTTCATGGGGAATAAGTTCAACAAGAAGCTTTTGAAGATCTGAAATTCAAATATAATAGTGCCATGTGACTATCAAACCAAACGGAACCAGATAAGGTCAAAGGTTGTTCTAAAGATGAAGCGAATTCAATATATGTATTGGATTTGGGCCTTTTGGGGTTATGTGAACAGTCAGATACCAGCAAGGGTTCATTGAATATTTTGCATGAATCAAACAATCACTCACAAACCGAACAAGAAGTAAACAAGTTTTCAACGGGAATCAGTTCAACAACAAGCTTTTCAATATTTGAAATTCAAATATAATCTGCCACGAGACTGGCTTTTCAAGATTGCAATAGAGAATTCCATATCCAAGTCAATAAGTCTGTTTGCAATTATTGTGATTTTTCATGACAGATCAACTAAGATAGATAACCCAACTTTCATATTAGGAAGCTAAACGTAGAAGAATGAAATTACACCACAACAGACGCAGAGAAGGCATTGGATGATCTAAACCATAAAAAAATATAATACTATCTTTTAGCGAATTTCTCTGTTGTTTATTAAGATATATTAGATATGATAAATAAGTCAATGATTTATGAAATACTTTGCAAATAGCTAATTTTGTTTCAAGAATTCAATTTTCAGGTGGTTGAGTCACTTGGAAATTTCATAATGTTATCCTTAACGTTAGTCCCAATGTCCATTGAGTTTCACACCATCCACAAACTGTTCAAAATAGACATTGGTAAAATCGAAATATATGGCATCCATAGATTTTGAGAATATGCATCGAATTTTGTCCTTGAATTTCACGATTTGCAAGTGAAATTCTGCCAAATTTTGTCAAGGGTAGACATCCATAGAGCAATTCCATTTGACACTCTTAACAGCGAGCATCATCATTTTTTTTGTAATGAAGGACAAAGCCATTTGTACAACAGGATTTCACAATCTCACTACAGCAATTGAAACAACAGAAACTGTTTGGATAGGAAGGTGTCACTATAAGGCATCATTAAGTGCAACGGAAGACATGTTGTCATTTACTGTACTTTTTCATGTTGGTATCGTAATAATCTTCTTGGTTGATTAGTAATCAGCCATAATCAGTTGGTAAGTATATCCAACAATTGCATTTTTAGATTATAGAGATGAGCCCTGTCAGGCCAAGAGGTAACTCCTCAAAGCGAATTGTGATTTTGCATTGAGACTGATCATAGATATATACATAAAGGGAGAGGCTCTTGGGTTTCATCTCTCAGTGTCTCTTCATCTTCTAACTCTCCTTATTTTCTTATTTACAATATTTACATGGATTCACCTAATCCCAAAGATTAGGTGTCAACATTCCCCCCCCTCCTTAATCTGAAGGGATGTCGGTGAATCCAAGCATCATTCTGAATCTTTCAAACTTTTCTCTTCCAAGTGCTTTGATGAAGATGTTTGCAATCTGCTCATTTGTGGAACAATGGCATAGAAGGATCGTCTTGGCCTCAACATGATGTCGAATCAAATGGTATTTTGTATTGATGTGCTTCATTCGATTATGGAACTTTGGGTTCTTGGCCAACTTTATTGTAGAAGTGTCGTTAATCATGAGAGGAGTTGAATGCATTTGTTTCTCCTGCAAATCTTCCAGAATTTTCCTAAGCCACACAATTTCCTTTGTTGCTTCAGCTGCTGCCACATATTCTGCCTCAGTGGTGGAATCCGCTGGAACTAATTGTTTGCGTGACCTTCAAGAGACTGTTCCTAATCCAAGACTCATAACATAACATGAAGTAGATTCCCCACTTCCCCAGTTTCTTTATCTCTATCGAACTCTGAATTAGAGTATCCAATTAAGCTGAAGTCACCCATTTGTGTATACTTAAGTCCAAAGTCTTGAGTTCCTTTCAAGTACTTTAGAACTCTTTTTACAGCAGGCTTTTCCACAAACTTGGAGAGGATTCCAAAAGCAAATGAAATGTCTGGTCTGGTAGTAGTGCAGTTGAGACTTCTTACAAGTTGTCTATGCTTTGTTGCATCCTCAAATTCTTTTCCTTCAGTGGATGTGAGTTTTAAGTTCTGTTCCAATGGAGTAGTCAAAGGATTGCACTCAACCATGCCAAACTTGTTCAACAGATCTCCAATGTACTTCTTCTGAGAGAGGAATATAAACTTCAGATGTTGAGTTACTTCAATACCAAGATAGTAGTGAACATAGCCCAAGTTTGTCATTTCAAAAGCTTTTCTCAATTCCTGCTTTATGGATGCAATATAGCTCTTATTGTTCCTTGTCATCAAAAGATCATCTACATACACCACAAGGTATACAACTATTTTGCCAACTTTCTTGACAAACAAAGTTGCATCATCAAGATCATCATGTTTGAAGTTGAGTTTCAGAAGATGCTCAATTAACTTCTCATACCAGGCTCGCGGAGCTTGCTTAAGGCCATACAAGGATTTTACAAGCTTGCATACTTTATGCTCTTGACCCTTCACAACAAATCCTTCTGGTTGGGACATAAAAACATTTTCATTCAAATCTCCATTCAAGAAACTATTTTCACATCCATTTGATTGACTTTCGAACCATTATGTGTTGCCAAGGCAAAGAGTGTCCGAATGGTAGCCCATTTTGTTGTGGGGGCAAAAGTCTTCTCATAATTGACCCCTTTTTTCTATGCAAAACCTTTTGCCACAAGTCCAGCTTTGTGCTTGTCAAGTGAGCCATCATCTTTATACTTGTTCTTGTAGACCCACTTGCAGCCTATTGGTTTGGTTCCCAATGGAGGATCAACCAACATCCATGTGCCATTCTTTATTAAGGCATCATATTCTTTCCGCATGCTTCTTTCCATTCATCATGAGAAGCGCCTTCTTTGAAGGAAGTTGGCTCAAAATCTATAGACAAATTCAGTTCACAATCATAAGAAACATCCATATCAATAGGTAAATTAGAATCATCTACATCACCTCCATTTTGTACGATTGAGCTTCTTGTTCCTGTCTTTCCAACCTCATCAAGATGAACGCTTTCAAGTGTCTTTGTCAGCCATTTTGGAGGACCTTTTTAAGATGGCCCGAGCTGCTCAGTGAATTGAGATGGGGTTGAATCAAGATTTAGTCTCCCAATTTTGTCAATCACATCACTCAAAGTGACTGCCCCTTTTGAAGTAACAGGCATGAAAAATTATTACAAATAAGGAGTCTACATAGGAATTTGAGATTCTAGGTGCATCACGTGAATTGATCTTGGGATTGCACATGCTTGCCATTCTCCATGTATCTACAAAAATTGAAAGAGAAATACAATCAATACGGTCTTTATTTTATGAGTAAATATTCTTCCTATCTGAAGACACTTAGCATAGCTCTGTAGACCTGAAAATAAGATGGAAAGTGGGTAAATTGTTCGCTTCATGCTTTCCTGGTTGTAAAATATATAGTTACATGATCGCACATGTGGTAGATGCCATCAAAGTTGTCCATACGTCTAAACAATAGAGGTGGTCCCTCCATCATTCCATTTTTAAATTGTAACTGTTGGGAATCACGATTGTCGTTAAACCAAAACTCGCAGGTGTTAGTCAACGATCACATCGCCAGAGATAAGGATCCATGAGAGGCATTAGTCCATGTCGGGAAACACACAAGGAGCGTTGGTTTATCCAATGTCCAACAATCTCCCCCCCAACGCGAGTTGGATGTGTATAGAACTCATAACCTATCCTCTGATACCACTCGTTAGGAATAACGATTGTCGTTAAACCAAAACCCGTAGTTGTTAATCGACGATCACATCGCCAGAGATCAGGATCCATGAGAGGCGGTTAGTCCATGTCGCGAAACACACGGGGAGCATTGGTTTATCTAATGTCCAACAATAATCGTCCTTCAATCATTTATATCAAGGTGGATTTCCACATTTAGAGAACCCATCTCTCTATATTCGTAAGCTTGATTCGATCCTTACTCAGCATTTTTCGCAAGCTTTTGCTTGATGTCAAGCATCAACCCCATCTATAGTTGTTCACCAATTCAGCTTGGACATTATGGTTTATAAGCAACCATACTTTCCCATTTTGGTATTTACACCAATTTAGACTAGTTTTCCATCAAACTAGAGCTTTTGATTTCATTATTTCACTTGATTTTATAGTTTTACGAGATTGGAGATGTCGACTTAAATGTAGTATTTATCATGGATCACTTGTGCATGTGTGCAACACATTATTGATATGTGAATGATGTCAGTCAACAAATTGGATTTGTACCCATTGCTCAGCATAATAAAGCTTTCTAATCTTAATATTTCATTCTATTAGGGTTTGATCTTTTTAAACCCCACCAACAATGTGAAAAAACCCTATGTTCTCCCATGAAAAGGTAGTCATTCAAGTTCCTCATTTTCTTCTTCCTTCCTAACTTGCAAAGCAACCTTTCTCAATGCAACGATTTTCTTATGCAATGGATCCGTTGTAACACTCCAAGGAGCACCAACCGCTCTTAATTGTGCCTCCAATCTTCCCATATATAATTGTTCAACAACAACGAAATCCGCAACTGCATTTGCATCCAGCAGATTGCAAATTAGACAAAGGCATTTATTAGTATATGATTATTGGCTTTTTATCATGCCTTAACAAGAAGAGTTGGAATTTAAACATGCTTGTGGGTTGTGCACATGAGCGACGTAGTTAAAGGGGAGGATTTTACAATCAGCAAAGGTTGAGAGCTATTACTCCTCAAATTCCCCCTAATGCGCCATGTTTATAAAATAGTGGGTCACCAACTAGACCATCCAAATATAGTCGTCACAATCTAAGGCTTTGCCACCTAATTTTCCAATTCAAGGACTTGAAATATTGTTGAGGCTTAATAATGTGAAAATTCCATTTATTGCAGCAACTAGAAATCATTTATCTAATTGTTAATTAATTTAACAATTTATCTACTTTGGAAAATACCAAATAATTCACACTGCAACCTTCACAAATAAAGTGCAGAAGAAAAATAGCGCTAGAAACTGAGAAAATACTAGCACACACACATAAAAATATGACAATTATTTTTGGACAAATGTCCCTGGAAAAACCCAACTTGGGAAAACAAATGCAACAACTAAGGGTTTTTATTATTATGCAGTAGTGAAATCTGAGTACAATCTACGAATGCCCAATTGGCAATCCAAATAGAGAAAAACATTGGCGGCAATATTATGAGGAATTTTCCTCACCCCCACAGGCAATCCTAGATCAATCAAGCCAATCGAAATAGCTTCCCAACTGCTTCTGAGCAACCCTGAAATACGTTGCGTAGGAACTACCTTTGATCTACTTCTGACTGACTATCATTGGTCTAGAGTCCTCTGGCTTGGCTCCCTGGAAATTCTTCCAACTACTAGAACCTGAAACGACCCTTCCTCCAGTTAAATCGAAATTTCCTCTAGAGGCTTCTGCGTCGGCCTCACTGTGGCTCTTTCTGCCTCTCTGCAATGAAATTCACAGAATCTGGAGAAAATCCTTCAGCTCACTGTCTCTACCCCTCACTGTTTCTGCTTCCTTCTCTGGCTTTCCAGCAACTATTGCTGCTGTCTGAAAATCGAACTGCCAAGTAAATCAAACCCCACAAACTTGTTCTCCATCTACAATCGACTTCTTATAATCCTTTGTTGGAGCACCAACGGCCAAGAGTAGAACTTAATCAAGGGCCGAGATTAATTCATGTTCGATCCGTGTCGGTTTCTCGAGAATTCTCACCTTATCTTAATTAATTTTGATTAATTAACCCCTTTTCCTAAGTTTAGACTTAGTAAATAATTAAAAATGGGCTAATAATCTAATTAAGACACTTCTAGGTGGAATTTCCATAAACGATTTCTGGGTTATGGAGATCTCATGTGTTTTAGCCTCTCCACAAAGTTTTGAGACTAGAACACCTCTGATGCTACAAAAACTAACATATAAAACATCTTATCAAGACTGTCTAGATAGGTTGCAATATCAAGAAAATCACCAACCTCCAAAAGTTGGCATCAAGCATCATCATGCTCAACCTTGGGATGTCGTGTGGAGTCACTAACTAAGAAGAAACCATTCTTGACTTGTCTGTGGATTTTCTCTAATGTGGGCCTGCATGCTTGAGCATAAGCATCCTAGAAAAAAAGTTGAGCATATAGTCAAGACATGTAATATTTATCAGTTCTAGAATATTAAACCAAAGTTTCGTTGTTGGCACAAAATGAAGGCTTCAAGATATCCATTATTGCCTAAATATATTTAATTCTTTAGACATTGATGTTTGTTGATCCAATGGCTCTTTAATATCGGACAAATAGATGCAACCTTTTTAATATAAACGTGTTATCTTGATAGATCGAAGTGTTGAGATTGCTTACGATTGATGGCTAATACTCAAATTAGGTGCCAAAGTGCTTGTAACATAATTTTTTTGTGATAGCCCTATGTGATCTTCATCGTACACGTGGCTCTCCTCTGTCACTTGTAAAATATTTATAAGAACTTTTAATTGTTGTGTAACCCTTCGTTTATATGATCGAGAATTCATGGGTCAACCTCATAGGGAAAAGAGGCTTATAATTATGGTTGAATGTTATCAGGACCAAACTATTAGACGCCCCAAACTGAGAACAGGTCAGAACTACACCAGAACTCAAAAAAAAAGTGGAACCAAAACCAATCGACCAAAAAATACACAAAATATTCAAATCTTAAAGAGAAACATATATATTCATGTGCATACATATGAATCCATACCATTTATACACAAATATGCAAAAGTTCTCATTTATATAGCAAAAGTGCATAATGATATAACCAAAATAACACTTAATGCAATACATCTCTAAATGAAAAAAAAAAAAAAAAAAAAAAAAAAAAAAAAAAAAAAAAAAAATCAACAAAGAGGCTCTAGACGACCTTTGGCATCAGAATAATTAAAATAAAAATAAATAAATAAAAGCATGCTACAACAAATACCTCCATATCATCAAAATCACTACCTTTATTGGGATCCTTATCATCAATATCAAACTTCTAAGCATTAAGATAACATAGAAAGAGCTTAACATGTAAAATTTAAGTAAAAGGATGTGCCCTAGGGTTGAATGTTAGACTACCCCACTCGTAAACTATTATTATTCTTTTTTAATTTTGCATTTAGAGGGTCCTTGATTGCATTGCACAGAACCAGCCAGTTAAGCGAAAACAACTCAATTCAGTACCAAACCGACCTTTTTCATTTCCAAGTTATTGGCCAAACTAGTTTTGGCATCAAAATAGCTAAGATCGGTCAGTTCCAACAATAGTTATCAGAACCAGACCGGTCGTTGAACTGGTAGACCCCCCGGATCGGGAACCAGTAAAAAAACCAAACCAAAAAATTGGTCAACCAAAAACACAAAATATTCAAATTTTAAATAAAAACATATATATTCATGTGCATCCATATGAATCCAAACCATTTATAAACAAATAAGCAAAACTTTTCATTTATATGGCATGTAAGGGTGCACATAACCAAAATAGCACCGAGTGCAATCCATCTCTAAACCAAAAATACATCAGCAAACAAACTCCACATGGCGTCTAGCATTCAAAAAAAATATATGCTACAACAAATACCTACATATCATCAAAATCATTGCCTATATTGGGATCTTTATCATCAATATCACCCTCTAGAGTCTAACCATTAAAATAAGATAGAAAAATCATAGCATGTCAAGTCAAGATTTTGTTTAAGTGATGGGTACTTTTTTAGTAGGCTCATGATAGAGGAGTTCAACAACCAATGCCACTAACATCAAGGTACATAGAGGGCTTGGTGTTCTTGCTAGTTCCATACCCTCGTACTTCTAGGAATGGTTTTAACCTAGGAAACATTGATGGATCAAGAAGAGAAGACGTAAATTTGATAAATGAAGTGAAGAAATGATCAAATGACTACTCATAATGAGGGATAAAAATTGAGAATGATAAGTCTCATGAATAGAAAGAGGCCTAGAGGAAGCAAAAAGATGGCCAATAACTTGGTAAAACATCCAGACAATTGAAAAAAAAATAGGAGTGATTTTGAGCTACAACACTCCTACCCTTATATTCTATTATGAATTCCTCTTGTTACGCCTTTATTATGTTTACCAAAATTTGGTTGTAAGAGACCAAATGCTTAGAAGGATGGAATTCTAAGTGAGGGAAATTATTCATGTAACAAACAAGAGGAGGGGTTTCACTTAACTAACTCCTGTTACCATTATGATTTCATTCATAGTGTTTTCAAATGTAGTTAAAAATTTAAATGTTGTTCTTCCTAATGCCTAGTCCCATTGACCAATTTTGGTAATTCATGGACAATAATATAATTTTGTTTTTTTTCATCATTCATGTTTTAATGACTACCTCAATCAAATGGATACAACGGTGAAATACATCCTAGATGAAATTGGGACAATCCATTACCACGTAGGTCCATCCTAGATGTAATGGAGATAATCCATCAACTCATAGGCTCGAGCAGGCAACAAGAAGGCCATCTTGAAGATATGTTGTTGAATCATGTTCAAATGAATATAGGAAAGAACTGCATCACTCAACAAAATTGTTGATCATCCTCACAAAGACTTGAAAGAACAATGGCACTGAGAAGATGCCTAATAACAAACACTTGAGAAGGGAATGACGATTGATCCCAATGATAACAATGAGCTTGCTTCCTTGAAACAGGGATAAAAAAATAGTTGCAACCCAACCAGTCATTGCATTTTAGACATGGAAAAGGGGAAATCGGTAGGCAAAACATCAGGGTGGGTAGTCAGCATGAAGTTGAGGTATATGTACATGCAAGACAATCAGTAGGTTCACTCATTTTGCAGGATTGGTCTTTGCAATAAACGATATTTTAGTAGTGATTCACATATTTGTTTTACTTGAGAGTATGGCTTATATAAATTTTGCAATCTCCTGCCCAAACTATAAGAGGTAGTGATGTGGATAATCAATCAAGACTTTGTAACACTAAATCAAAGTTGCATGGTTCAGGTTTAAGTTAGAGTCCAACAAGTATGAAATTCAGTTCGAATTCAAATTTTACGATGAGATTAAAATAAGACTCACCATTAGGTATATATATATATATATATATATTCAAAATACAAATAAATATTATAAAGTATAGATTATATTTTGTAAAATATACATTTAATATATAGAATATTGTATTGGCACATATTTTTAAGATATAATATATATCATTTACGGCACCACCACATCACTCAATGAGTGAGGTAGACATGCCACCTTATAAATCTTAATGAAAACATGTGGCTTGAGGCGGGGTTCAGTGACACAACATGGGAGTCATTATGGTTGCATTCTCGAACATATTGGGATGACAATGTAACGACCAAAAGTCGTATACACTGCGAAAAACCTTAAAATACTTCAAAGGTGTAAATGTCCATTGTAAAACATGTAACTGCATATTGAATATTGTATAAGAATTGATGAGATGATTACAAATGAGAGGGTTTGCTTATATACCCTAGGCAGGTACCCTTCACTAGCGGACATGTCCTTAGAACATGTCTCTTCAATACTAACCATTACTTAGTTAATCATTCATTATGATTATTATTATTAACATTATTTTTTATTATTTTTATATAATTTTTATTCATAACATTGTCCTCCTCTTCAAAAAGCTTTGTCCTCAAAGCTCATTGATGAAAAGCTTTGATCTCTTTTTCAGCTTGTCGCAGACTGTCATCCTTGTTGTTACAAGACGATATGATCCTTGGAGTGATAAATAATATTGTCGAATCGAAAATGGATCTGACCATCCTAGATTAATCCTCTGTGAAATCTTCCAGTCACTAGAAATTTGCAATGAATTATTATCATTGGACTAGATTCTACAAACTTCCATATTCCTTGGAACATAAATATGTTGTTTATGTTTGGAGTGATATTGGTACATAGATTGATTAAAAAGTCTTCTCTTATGGTTCGAATGTCGATAAAGAGTTTTTCAAGTTGGATTTCCCCTTATCATGTGTGTGGCAGTTTCCTAATTTACTTCAGGTATTGTTGTTGTTGAGTTGCTTATAGAATATTCACTTGAAATCTCTAGCATTTGAACCGTAACTTCTGAGTACATCTTCACTTCATTAGGTTTATCCACTTTTTTAATTGTGATATTGAATGGATCAGTATTCGTTCCCTTATCTTCAACTTGGATTGTTACAACTGGGGACTTTAATACTTCTTCTTAAGTAAGTTGTTCTAACTTGTCATTTAGTGACTTCTTATCACTTTTAAGCTTCTTTATTTGCGTAAGAAGGGCTTGGTTATGATTCCTTAGACGTAAAAGCTCTTCGATATCTAGATAGTTGACTTTATTTTTAGTCTACTCCCCATATTTTACACTTTTGATTTGTTCTAGTAATGTTTGATTAAGGTTTTTTAAACGTAAATTTTCCTCTTCTTGTTTTGATAAGTGTTGTTTGAGTTCCTTCTTGGCGGCCTTAGCTTTCTTGACTTGTTCAAGTAGTTTTTCAATATGATCTTTGAGGCACAAAATTTCTTTGTCTTTACTAGAGATGACTTCTTCAAGCTCCTTCTATTTCTTTGATATTGTTTCTTGATTTTCTTGTAGCATCAGTTTTGAAATATCGTTAAAGTTTTTTGATGACGACAATCTTGACTTTGACTTCATTGTCACTTCTTGGAATGTGATCATTATTTTCTTATAAGGAAACATCAAAATCTTTTTTTCTAAGTTTAGCATGAATGTACCCAATTCTTTTAACCACAGTTAACCGAAAATTATGTTAAGCTTTGGGTTAAACATAGCTATGACTTGGAATTGAGAGAAGCATTCATAGTGGTCAATTATTACTTGTAAATCATTAATTTCATACTCTTTTTGGCCAAAATTATTTGTTCTTTCTCCTATGCTTGACTCTAAAAGTAATAGTTGATTCGCCAAATTAACATTGGCGATATTTTTCTCACCATTTGTGTTGATAGCAATATTAATCCCCTTTCCTTGGATATTCCCTTTTAATATAATTAATTTACAATCTGCAATTGGAAGACTTTTATAGGAAAATTTTCCTTCCTCGGTTTCTGGATTATAATCCATTCTTCTGTCTTCATTAATTTGCTCCATATTGTCGTTATTGAGATGAGATTAAGGTTTGAGGGTAACATTTTTCCTATCTCTATAATAATATTTTTATTTATTTTATATATATATATATATAATATATATATATTATATATATATTATATATATATATATATTTTAATTCTCAACATTTGGTTATTGTTTCTTAAACTCTCTTCTTTTTTTATAAATTTTTTTTAACTTCCTTTTTTTTCTTTTTTAACTTTTTTTTTTATATAAAAATATTTCTTATATATATTTATAATCTTTTTTTTGAAAAGTTACAACCCTAGTGAAACATGGCTATTCACCTCTTTGGGGTATAATATAAAATATATGTCCACTTATGTGCCTTTGACTCAGTTAATTTTCTCCACGTAAAAAGTAAAACTTACCATTCACATAAAGAGATTTTGTATTCCTTTTGTTTTTCTTTTACCTTGAAAATACCATGGCCGATTACCATGGGTTGCTAAAACCACGAGCTTGTAAACAACTTAATGAAGAATTAAGATAATCTTATATACTCTTCCTTCTCTTATTTATTGTTTAAAAGGTATTTGGAAAGATTCCCTTTTGACTTTATCATGCACTTTTTATCAATAATGTAGAACCTTTCTCTATATATGAATCTTCTCTTTCAAAATTTACATCGGACTATTTTTTTACTAGAATCATTGAAATTTCAATGGCCAAAAACCTTTTTCTTTTTTTAATTAAATAATTCTTTTTCTTTAACTCTTTTCTTTTATAATCATCTTTCCAATTCTTTTTTTTTAACTCCTTTTTTAAAGTGGCCAAGGGCCTAACCAAAAATGGAGAAACTCCAACTCGTGTAGCGAAACGTTTTAGTTGCGACGACAAGTTGATGGCCAAAGGTCGAGATCTGCCAACGTCGCTCTGATACCAACGTAACGACCAAAAGTCATATATGCAACGGAAATTTTTAAAATACTTCAAAGACATAAATGTCCATTGTAAGACATGTAACTGTATATTGAATATTGTATAAGAATTGATGAGATGATTACAAATGAGAATGATGGTATGTTTATATACCCTAGCCCTTCACTAACGGACATGTCCTTAGAACATGACTCTTCAATACTAATTATTAGTTAGTTTATCATTAATTATGATTATTATTACTTACATAATTTTTTTATTATTTTTATATAATTGTTATTCATAACAGACGACCGTTGTCATGTATAAAATTATTGTACTAAATTAACTTCATTTTTAGATTAAGGGGCATGATCAAAGATCATGCCCCCTCATTTAATGGCTCTTGTGCTATATTTAAATCCAAAGCCCTCATTCATTGTAATCATCATTTTTTTTACTCAATTAATAAAATATATATTTCTTCTACAAATACTGAGCGAGTTCACTCCATTTGGTAACAGAGCAGTCAACCCTTAGACGCCCTCCTGTTGCATACCTTGTCATTCATCTAATGCAACTTCGATGACTCCATACGCACTACTCATGTTCGTCCTTTCGTCCACTTCCTTAGTTCATTGTTCTTTGTTCTCTCCTGGTATTTCGCTTATTTTTCCATTCTCCACCACAATCTGACTCACCTATCTGCCCTCGTTCCTCTGTCGACCGTGCTCTGTTTCACCCAACCACCTCTCTGCCATCCATCGAGCACATAATTATCACCGTCACAATCCTGGTATTCCCTAGTGATTTTGTTCTCCCTACCATCGACGCCATTTTCTGCTCATTATCATCTTGTCGTATCTCCCCAAACCTTCTTCATGTTCGTCATTGCCCAATGTTCTCTTGTCCCTTGACCGTCGGCCTTTAGCCCAGCTGTCACGCCCTTCGATGCACTTCGTTCTCAATCGTCTAACGTTGTTTTCCTCGACTCAACTCTTTGTATCATTGTGGACCGATCAAACATTGAATTAAAAAAAAAAAATTACATAATAGTATAGTTATAGAATTTATTATTTTCATTTTAATAAGTTGTTATATATAGTTATTATATAGTTAATTATTTTATTAAGCAAATAAATAAATACATAAAATTAGGGTCAAATTAAGAAAAAATAAAATTGGATACGTATACACCACCACATACCCGTTCAATGTCGATCGCTGATTTTAATAAAAAATTGGTATATCTTGAGAATAAGGTTATCAAACATTCTAATGAAATCAAGGAACTCCAAGACACAACGAAGAGAATAGAGAATCAGCTCGAGCATAATCATAACGAAGTTAAAAAAGATCATGCAATCCTTTCAAATAAGGTGGATCGAAATCATAATGCAGCATTAATAGCTCATAATCAAGCATTGGTGATGTTGAATTGTATTTGTGAAAAGTTGAAAATTACACCGGATCAACTACCCCAGAATAATGAAGCTATTCAACATCCAGATTCGTCGAATAGATCAAAATCATCAAATCCCTAGGTCTCCAAAGGCATCTTCCATGCCCAATCAACAAAATAGTAACATGAATTTTCAAAATATGCAGCGTAGGAATCACAAATATGCAGTGCTCGAATCAACACCCCTTCTTCAACCCACTAGTTGCTACATATCAACGAAGAGCAAAACTTGAGCTCTCCAAATTTGACGGTAACGAGAAATACAATGTTGTATGGTTCAATAACGCAGAAGAATAATTTGAGATTTACGGTATTAACAATGACGATGAAAAAACAAGCATGCATCCATGCAAATGGAAGGCGAAGTATATAATTGGTATATGTGGTGGAAGAAAACGACACATGCTATCAGTGGGATGAAATTCAAAAATGCATTCTTTAAGAGATTCCAAGGTGTCAAAGAAGAAGAGTTCTTCTCAGCTCTCACCAGGTTGCAAGAAAAACTAGAGAATGGGAAACTCTAGCTACACGAGTACCTAGGTTAACAAAGACTCGTCTTATTCAATCATAAATCACAGGACTTAAACCACATGTCTAGGTTGCGCTTAAGCTTCATGACATCACTTCTAGAGAAGAAGCAAGACAGAAAGCATAAGCTGCAAAAAAGAAGCTCAAAAAGATACAGTTGCCAAAAGTTGAAAGAGTATATTCGAGACAAAAATTTCCCCAAACTGCTAATGTGGATAATACAAAATATGTTCCACCACAGCCACGTGAAGAGGGGAAACTAACTTGGAAATGAAAAGAATGAAAGAAGGTAAGTGCAAATATTGTGGGGAAAATTGGAATTCTAAACATAAATGTGTTAAGGGAAAAGAGACCAAGAATCTGTATACATGTGAAGCAACCAATGATGCAGATAGTGAAGAATCAAACGAAGAAGAAGCTGAAGATTCTCCATAATTCTCTCCATAATCAAATATCGAAAATATTCCATAAGTGTCATTATTGGCCCTGACAGGTATATCTCAGCGACAGACATTAAAGTTAAAAGGGGCATATCAAAGAGTAAACTAATGGTTCTAATAGCTACCGGTAGCACCCACAACTTTTTGGACTCAAATATGGCAAAAAGGCTCAACATTCTCGCATATCGCAGGCCCAATATGAAAGTGATGGTAGCTGACAGAAAGAAAATTGAAAAGTAGGAAGTGCCATAAAGTCAAATTGCAAATTCGGGACTACAATCTAGAATCTTTGTTCTACACTGTACTATTAAGAGGAGTGGATGTGGTTCTAGGCATCCAATGGCTACAAACCCTACACACTTACTCTACTAACCATCAAAAGCAATTTATAAAGTTTAGATGGGAGGGGAAGAAATACAAGTTATATGGGTTCTAACCCCCTCAAAATCAAATTGTATCGTCATACCAGATGATGAAGTTGAACCAAAAGGGTGCACCAACGTATGTAGTGCAGTATCATGGAGATGTTGGCTTTAAGATTGGTTAGTGAAGAACAATCTGAAGTTCAAGAACTAACACTTGAACTTCAAGAACACATGAAAAGTGTTGCAAGATCTTCCCATGAAGATGCTACCTACAAGAGAAATCGAGCACATAATCGAAGGCAAATTAGGGTCAAACCTTGTCAACATCAAGCCATGTAGATATCCACATCGTCAAAAAACTGAAATCGAAAGATTAGTCCAAGATCTTTTGAAGTGTGGAATCATTTCAAAAAGTAGAAGCCCTTATGTTGCTCCAGTGGTTCTAGTCTGTAACAAAGATGGATCCTTTAGACTGTCTGTAGATTATCGAGGATTGAACAAGGTAATGATTATGAACATGTTTCCGAACCCCTTTATAGATGAAATGCTAGATGAACTTCATGGAGCCCAATATTTTTCAAAATTGGACTTGAGACCAGGATACTACCAAATCATAATAAGGCTAGAAGACATAGCAAACATTGTTTTTTGAAGACATGAAGATCATTATGAATTTAAGTAATGCCCTTCGAATTAACTAATGCTCCAGCAAACTTCCAAGCCTTTGGCCATCAACCCTTCGTCAACTTCGTTTCCATTGTGATCGAAGTGTTTCGCTACATAGTTTCGATGCAAAAAATATATTTTAAAATAATAAATAAAACAAATTAAAGAAAAGCAAAAGCACTACTAGCCACGGTGCAGACGTCGTGGCTAAAACCCTGCGACCATACCACAAACATTGACGATATCGAGCAATCATTGTGCATGTAAACTTCAGTTGGTGCATCCACCCCATTTCCGCACAAACGTTGATCGGCCCTAACATCCCGCAGTGTCGTCTCACCGCCAATCTGCCAAACCACCCTCGATTCTCCTGCCACCAGAAACAGTCGTTGTCATTCCACAACATGTCGCACACTCAGTGACAAGCCGCAGTCATGTGTTCCCATTTAGTCACCTTTCAGCGTTCTGGCAGCCATTAACTTCGCCTCGAGCCTTCCATTGTTGTCGCTAGCAATCCAAGTCGTCATCGTGCCTTTGCCATCGTTGTGTATTGCTCCTATTCTACCCATCATTGACCATACATCTCATCTCATTAGCCAAAGCATACGCAAAAATCTTTACATTACTGTACATTTAGTCGCATCTTTTCACAAGAATGTTCTAATTTTTTGGAGGTGTAACATTTGGAAAATCAAATTAAAATATTAAAAGAGGGTATTTTTGAGTAAATTAAAAGCAAATTCAATTATAAAGTATCATTATTAAGGTTTAAAAAAAAATATAAAAGGGTGAAATTCAAAAGTCTCGAAGTTCCACATCGAAGTCAAAGGGGTGATGATATATATATATATCTATATATATATATATTATATATAGGTCTAATATAAAGTTTTATATATTACATAAAGGGTGATTTAATAAAATCAGTTTTTATTAAAATAAAAATAAAAAGAGGTATTATTTTTAAACCCTAAACTCATCCCGAAAAAAAGAAAAAAATGGAGACCAGTAATGAAAGATTTCTTAAAACTTTTAATATATGTGTTAATGCATGATTTAAAATCAAAGGATCACTTGTAGGAAAGGATATTATAGTCTCTATCAATCCTATTCAAGATAATAATTACAGTAATACTAAATGTGTTAACCAATTAGTGATTCATGAATCAAATATAACTGAAACGATGGATTCAATGAATCAAAAACAATATGACATAAGCAATCTACAATTAAGTATTGGAGACTATACTTTTCTCTCACAATTCATAGTCAGAACCTTATTTTGTGACAATAGTGATATAATCTTGGGTTCACCTTGGATGCAATCATTAGGGTCTTTTATCCTAAATACGAAAAAGAAATTTTTTACATTTCCTATAAAAAAAGAAAAATAACGCTACAGGTTGTTACATTGAAACCAAATTCAATAACACCAGAAGATGTAAAAGATATCTCAAAACTAATTCTTCAAGGAAACCAGAAGGCACTGCAAAATATGTAAAAAGAAATTGAAAAGATTATCGCAAACAAAAACAAAGAAGTTACTCGCCTCAAAGACCACTGCGAGAAATTATTGACGCAAATTAAGAAACTTTAAAATGATAAGAAATCATTGAAAAACAAATTAAAAGAACTAATCACAAAGAAGCATCAAAGTCTTCAGATGTAACAGTCCAAGTTAAAGAAAAAAATCAATACTGATCCAGTGAATATCACAACTCAAGAAGATGACAAGCCAGATGAAGTAAAATCATATTCAAATATTGCAGCTTCGAAGAAAAAAATTCAAGTGAAGATTCTATAACCAACTCAACAATATCAATACATGAAGTAAATCAAGAAGTTGTGACACAGATAGTAAAGGAAAATTAAATCACAATAACTCCTTATTGACATCTGAATCACAAGAGTAGACATCCCAATCAATCTACATATCATGTATCACTCAGAACAAAAACCACTGACTTATATTCCAAAGACTACTAATGTCAGTGTCATTCAGTCTTGTGATAAAAATTCACACGAAGTATCCAGTAACCACAAGATTCCATAGAAAATTTATTTAGGATGGTTATATCCCTTCTCAATTTGACAATTTTGTTTATCACTCAGAGGATCCTATCATCTTGTATCAACAAAGATGACAACTCGAAGAATT
>APFE031039076.1:108484-137155 GCA_000404065.3 Pinus taeda
AAATAAATAATAACCATAATAATAGTTAATTAAATAATAATTAGTTAATAAAGAGGCATGTCCCTAAGGACATGACCATTCAAAAAGGGGCACCTGCCTAGGTGTATAAGCAGGACCTCATCTGTAACAATTTCAACATCTCATATCTCATATCTTTTGTACATTTCTTATATAAATATATTTGTCCTATCATGGATATTTATATATTTCAGATCTTCTGAGTAATCTGCTGCGTATATGAACTTTGTTCATAACAAGCAAATTGTTCATTAAATTGTTTGTTAATGTATTTAGCTAAAAAATTGTTTTTGGCTTGTTTCCATACAAAAAAATGATCCTCATGCAATATATCACTAAAATGGTTTTAAGTTTAAACTTTGGCCTCTCTAATCTAGTTGAACAGCTATATCCCATGACTGCATTGCTCATGTTGAGGTTATGAATGACCTGATTAAAGATCACAGCATCTAACTGGTCATATGTTATATCAAGCTTCTGGTTGTTCAAGTATTATTAGAGATTTTGGCAGTCAATCATGTTGGAGAATCAAGTAGGGCAGCAATTAAAACAATTTTCCTTATCCTTGATAAAAGCTTGTGAACTTATGTTAGCTTCTTATTATTCTTAGTTAGATTCTATTCATCATACAATTATCAAGATCATAAACCATGAAAATCATAAAAGACAATGGACACATAATATAGACTCCAAGCCAGGGCAAAACTCCTCCAAGGGGAAAAACTGGAAAGAATCTCCTCTTCGTATAGAATCAGATCAAAGGAGAAATCCAAAACCCAAATTTCAAGACCAAGTCCACTCACAAGTCCCAAGTCAGCCCTCCTTCCAGCCTTTTCAACAAGTCAAAGTCTCCTCTAGTCAACAATAGCCAAACCCTTCCAAAACTGGTCAAACATCATACTTCGGCCACTGCAACAAAATTTCAGCCTCCTGCAATTTTTGGCCTTCCTGCAACTCTGAAATTTTCGCATCTGTGAGGTTTTCTAGGGCAGATTCTCTCTCTCTTGACTTTGGTTTTCTTCTTCTTTTGATTTTTCTTCTTCTCTTCATTTTTTTGCTGATCTTTTGCTCCTTGCTTAAGAGATCGAACTTCCTTGGATGATCTTCAAATGATTCGAAGTTCCTTCTATATATAACCTTTTCAAGGGGTCAAAAAGGCCTCTCCTAGGCCGACTACTGCTGGTAGGGCCGACATGGGCTTGTAGGGACAAATTTGACATTGTCACTCAAAATAAAATTCTCTTTTTACTTTCTTTTCAAAGTCCAAATTGGACTTGACTTCTACACTTATGACAAATATTCTTTTTGACTTGACAAACCCTAGAAGCATGAAAAATATGCTTGACCTAGTGACAAATCAACTTGAGCATGAAACCCATGCTTAAAATAATAATTCACTTTCTTCTTTCTATAAAAATATACAATGTCATAAGTACAAAGGTAATTATGAAGACTGAAACTAGTTACATTTTCCAACAAATCAAAAAAGATGTCTGATTTTAAGCCTAAGAGGCTATTTATGGCCTTGTGCCCCATCATCCCAGCATGGCTACAGTTTGATGGAATTCGTCCTTTCACTTTGTTCAGTATTTTTTCAATTAACACTAGATTCCTTCAACGCTGAGGTAGACCATAGACATACCAAGGCCAGAGCTTGACACAGCCCTGCTGGGGATTTTATTGACTGCATTTTCCATATAAAGTTCAAGCAACGAATCACATTTAGAATAAAATCCAACAGTGTCCTTTTATGACATACTTCCTTAACAAAAAGTTCAAAGGACTTTTCTTTTACAAATCCAACTATCCTAATAATTCAGACAAAGAAAATTTCTACAAATGTTTCATGCCCGAGCACATAAAGAAAGATCAAGCTAGTCAATGCTTACTAACAATACCATATCTATACATTTCTTAGATCAACAACTTGTTTGTCATTATTCAAAAGATTAATTGCCTCAGTTAAACAACTAACAGAAGAAATACATCAATATGACATACTCATAGATATAATAAAAACAGGTCTGAAAATGTGTAAAGATTATCCACGGCTGTCAAAACCAATTTTCCTGGAAACAATATCATTTTGAAATTAACATAACCGAAAGACACGCTAGTCTTAAAGAAGTACATGCGTACCTTGCATTTAATCTGGGCCCTTTGCAAGCTTATTTCACACTCCATGAGTTCCCGTTTTTTCTCTTCCCTCTGTAGAAAGAATACGTGCAATCATCACATAGAATTCTCAAGCTTTAACATAACATAGCATTAGAATTATGAAACTAATTTGAGATAAAAGACAAATCGCAAAAAGATAAGCCAGAGAAATTATGTAATTAAAAACCCTAAGATAGATGCAGCTTCTACAAATAAATACCTTGGTCATAGCTTTCAATATGGTTTTGGCTTGATCAAAGTTGCGCCTAACCTGAATCTCACAATGAATTAGCTTCTCACAGTAAGAAAAAAAAAAAAAGAGTACTAATTGGAAAATTTTGTACGCTGCACATGTGTAAACAAGCACTCCCAATTTTATATTGCTGACCAATACAGCTTAGTATCCCCAGTATTATTTTGCATTAAACAATATCATGTTCAACAAAATAAACACTAAGTGGTTAAATTTTTAAAATACGGAGAAATAAAATAGAGTGAAATTTAAAGCAGAGTTGCATCCAAAACATGTGAACTTGAATGTTTCAGTGGCATAATATTGATCTAGGTGTGAAAATTTAGACAGAGGACATAACTAAAGAAACATTTGGGGAAGAGACAAAGAATAAATACATAATAACCAAAAGAGATTGTAAATTTATAATAAATATAAACTGAAGTGGCTCTAGATGCTAAATCTAGATGGAGAATGACAAGTTGCTAACAACAGTAGATTTTAACATTATTAAAAGTTAAACCAGTCCACTAACCAACATATTTAAGCCACTTACTTCCAATATGTGCAAGGTTGACTGACCATTTCCAGCCTGAACCAACCAGTTTGGAAGTTTTCCAATCTAGACCAGGAAAACTGGTTTTGGCCTGTTTGGTTACGAACCAGTCCAACCAACCAGATCAAGCACAAAGCAGACCCACAGCCCCCCCAAAGAGTAACTAAAAAATAAAAAATAAAACCACAAATAGAAGTTCAATAGGGTTTTTACACCTTAATCCTACTTTATTTAAAAACCACCACCCCCCTCTCCTGCCTCACATTCTTCCCAATGAATATTCAAGAGCATTTACAGTTTCTTCACTGTAGCAAGAATAGTTGACTAAGAGTGAGACTCGCACTAATTTGGAGCTGTTTGTGGGTTGATTTCAATGGATAAAGAAACTACACCAGGGTTATACATAATTATCAAAAGGTTTGGAGCAAATGTGACACTGGATTTGTGTGCTAGTTTGAAGGTATGTAAAAACAAATTCAAACACTTTGCTGGAATTATTAGTATAATCTATACATAAGACCACAGCTTATGTATCATTATTACTTCTAACTATGACTGATGATATATTCTTTATTCCTTTATTGTACTATTAGGTAGTCAAATTTGAAATGTAGGCTCAATAACCCTCTTAGGATGTGTGCCAATAACCCTCTTAGGATGTGTGCCCTTGTTTTGTTGGCCCATAACCCCTTCATAAAGGAACACCTCACTTGAGTTGTGCATAAATACACAGCTCAATCTCTTAATTGTATTATCTCATCATGTGGCCTTCTTCATCTCTTACAAAGTATTTTATGCCTAGATGTACCTTGTATCTTTGACTCTAATTTCTATGTCTACTTGCACAATTCTTGTGTATCAAAATTAATGTGGAATTTTGGTTTGTTTTTGGTTACAATTGGTTGTCTGCTTTTATTTGAAAATTCCAACATTGTAACAAAGCAGAATGTGAATCTTACCCTCTCAATTCTCTTGGATGATCCAAAATTTATTGGCTAGTGGAACAATATCATGTGGTGTAGAATTGAGGTTTTGTTGGATTATCAATTTTTAGGGTTATGTTCTAGGAGTTCTAGAAGTACAAACCTTAATTTAATTTTCAGATCTTCAAAAGTTCTTGTAGCACGTAATGGATCCATCTTACATTGCACATCTGCCTATGCACACTGCATATTCATCCTCCTCCACTTGACAAGAATGGATCGATAACTCTACAGCCACAAAGCTATGACAAAACACCAACGCCTTCACTATGATTATCAACATCAGCACACTGATGAGAAAGTGATTATTAGTAATAACTCAACTCTGCCTCTTTCAGGATGTGATGATGTTCTCATTGACGCCACCAAATTTAGGGAAGTCCTTCATGTTCCAAGAGTAGGGGCCAGTCTTTTCTCTATTTACCACATCACTTTAGCCACTGAAAATATGGAATTTTGCACAAATCAATAAGTAATAAAAGATATTGATTATGGTTTTAAGTTGGTCACCTCCAAACCAACCAATAAAGTTTGAGAGGGACAAAGGTGTCTACCTAACCCTAGCTGCTCCGCCCCTGTTTCATCCCTCTTCTACTACCCCGTTGTGTTTTCCTCCCTTGCAGGTGTGCGTGCTGGTTATGTTCTTTTTGCAGTGTCTCCAGGCTCGGTTTGGTGGAGTTTATGAGGGGATGGAGCTTCACAAGCTCTATTTCATGCCTCTACCTCCTTGTTTGATCGCCTACACATGGAATAGGCATATTGTGGTACGCTGTTTTTTTTTCTGTGTGAGATTGAAGTTAACTGAACAACATCTCTTAGATCAGTGGTTTTTTTTATCACTAAATCGAATTTGTAAGTGTGTGTGAGACAATTATTTGCATATGTGCTTGTGAGGTTTGTGAACCATAATATTAATATCTGGAGATTGAAATTGATTTGGTCTTTAAATTGTTGTGTTGAATGAAGAATTCATGCACTGTATTTTCTCTGTTATTTACATTTAAATGAGCACCTGGAGAATCACATTTCAGTTAATCTTCTAATTCAGTGCTTTTGCATCCAAGATTGTGTATTGGAAAGAGCCATTTACATTACAGACTCGAGAATATAGAGCACTCTGTATCAAGCCAACAGAAGAAAGAAAATTCGCAAGGGAAAACTGTCATCAAATTTGCGGGTCACTTTCTAATCGAAGGAAGACAAAATTCAAAATTCTGGCATCTGGGTTTTGTGCAGAGCAGGGTGTATTTGGTAACCCACTTTCCAAAAAGATCCTTGGTTGGGGAGATACAAAGGGATCTTTAAACTGTGTTTTTATATACTGCGTGGCTGGGAAAAACGACTTGCTACTCCCTTGCACCAACCCCTGTGTTTGTAGAAGTTGGAACTGGAAAAACGATTGGTTGTTCCCTTGCAACAACACCCGTGTTTGCAAACATTGAAACTAGGGAAAAATGATTTGCTGTTCCCTTGTACCAGCACTGTGGTTTGTTGAGATAGCAACGATTTGTTGTTCCCTTGTACTAACATTGTGGTTTGCTGAGATAGCAGCCATCACTTTTCGTGCCTTATCACGCCTCTGTTATGGATAAATAATTCATAAAAAATAATATAACAATAACAATAATATAATAATTAATTAATTAATTAACATTAATAGAAATTAGTTATTGTTAATTTTAGATAACAATGGTATGTTCTATGCTTAAGACAATTTACTTCAGTGTTCCTTTAGTAGCCCAATGACAAATTCCAATTATATCTAGTAGCAATCACATTAACTTATAAACATTGATAGTAAATATAGATAGAACATAAAGTCATATGCAGAAAACAAACCAAAAGAAGACACAAGATGTGGCAGATGCCAGGGACAAACCCCAATGTAGGGAGACCCTTTGATCAAATCTTCTTATTATTCTTCAATAGTTCAGCAGAGACAGTGTGAGTACAAATATCATAAATGTAAGCCCAAAACAGATCTGCCAAATCAGCGGACAAACAAGCAGTCAATGCAGCCCTAACCAGAAAGTCAACGGAGGTCAAAGACGCCCCAAAATGTCCTCCAATCAGCTCGGTAACAGCAGTCCAATTCGGCCTTCCAGGAGAGTGAAAATCAGCCCAAAGAAAGTCGGTCAAACCCAGTCAAAGGAAAGAGAAACACAGCTGTAATTTTCAGCAGGCCAATCTGAAGTCAACCTCAAGTCAAAGCTGGTCAACCTATCCCAAACTTCTCAATTTCTGTGCCAATAAATGCGACCTAGAGAAATCGAACTTCTGGCCCAAAAACCGAGGTCAACACTGGTCAAATCAACCGAAGTCAACGCTGGTCAACGCCCTGAAAACTTCGACCTTTTTACCCATAAAAACTCGGCCTCCTGCCACACGTGCGAAGAAGAGAGAGAGAGAGACCGCCAAGTTGTATGAACCAATCAAGAGAGGGAAGATGTTGTGATGAGATGAGTCCAAATGAGGAAAAGGTCACCTCTATTTCTACAATTCATTGAAGGTGAGGAGACCCATCTATTGGGCTTCATGAGCCTACATTTCACTGTGGTCGACCTTGACAATTTGTCCATAAGAGATAAATTAATAATTCCATTTCTACTTGTCAGAATGAGGTGAACTTTATATCAAAATTTTACCTCTAAGAAAAAGGAATCCAATGCAATAATCATTTCCATCATATGAGTTGTCCTATGGTGGAAGTTGGCCCTAGTTGCCAATTTTAACAGTTGAGTAATGGAAGGTCAACAAGCATGACCATTCAAACCCTCGTGACCAATCAAGGCCTATTTAGGCACACCATCTGAGGAAATGTAACTCACCGCTTTCAGATTTTATCAATCAAAATTACTTACTTACACTTACATTTACAATAATACATAATAAAAATTCTTGTGCCACTTTTTCTCCCTACAGTGGTATCAGAGCCATCAATCTTCTCAACCTAAGTTGTTGTGCCCATTCCGCTTGTGTTTTTGTTCCTTGCACCTATATTCAATCATTGTCCCTCACAGCAATTCCCTGCCAACCACCTCTTCCCTGCTAACTGAACGCATCTCAGACTTCAGCTCCCTGTCTGCCCACACACAATCGTTGCTCGTACCCTGTTCTGTGTCGTTTGTCGTCTCCTTTTGCCTCGACACATTACCGCTGCCCACCACCCTGGTCGTTGTCAATTTCCCATCATCGTAATCGACCCTCGATGACCATTGTTCCTCTGCCACTTCTCACTCTGAATCATAGTGTCGCCCACAACATCGGCAACTCACCTCTTAACCATGTACCCTTCGTCATTGTCTCAACCAAACACACCAATCATATCATCTTGTTCGTATATCTTCTGCCATTCTCTGACCTCGACTACCGTCTGTATTGTTTCCTATCCATGCGGTCCACTCTCATCCGACAATTGTTGCCTACTCTCAGTCAACGCCTGACACAGCTGCTCAAACTTTGTTCCCCATCGTTTTCTTTGGTCAAATTCAGACAACCTTTCATTGTTCATTTCGTCGCATCATTTGAAAGTGACCTTTGGTTATCAATATAATCATAAGGTTTACATATATATCAAATTTAACTATATAAATTCTTATATAATTATTATATAATATATATATTGGAATTATATTAATTTAATTAAAAAAATATTTTAGAAAAAAAAAATATGTTATTATTTAAAAATATAAAAAAAATTAATAATAATAAAAAATTTAAAAAATTGGTTCCATTAAGAAAAAAAGAAACAAAATGGAGAATAGAAATGACGATGCCAATCCAAAAAAATTTCAAGAGGAACTCGATAAAGTATGACGATGCCTCAACAATGTCAAAAAGAAACGGGAAGAATTAGGAGAGGGTCAAAATATGCTACTTGCTACTCAAGAAGGAATGGCAAATGGTATTAAAAAAGTAAATAACATTGACAGAATGTTGCTAGGCATACAAACCCAGTTAATGGGAGGATTTAATCTAGTTTTTAATCCTTTAATTACTCAAGAACCAGCACCAAGTCTCCCAAAAGGCGAAGGTTTTCTAAATCATGAAATTCCACAAATATCACATATACATTTCTCAGGAAGTGAGTACTATACAAAATTCCCAGAAAGAGACTACCAACGAATTAAAAGAGAATTACTTAGTACGATGGTAAAGATCATAGAGGTGTTATTGTGTGGGTTAATAAAATGGAGGCCATTTTTTAATCAAACCCGCCAATAGTTGAGCGAGAAAAGATCATGACCGCATACAACAACTTGGAAGTTGAAGCATATGATTGGTTACTATGGTGGTCCAACAAATGTGAAGCTCGTTCATTCCTTTGGAAAAATTTTGCGGATGCCCTACTAAAAAGATTTCAGGACTAAAAAAGATGATATTTACAAAAAACCTGTTCATCTCAAGCAAAAAGGGTTTGTAAGCAAATACACCCACGAATTGGAAGTATTAGTTGTAAGACAAAGAGGATTTTCTAATGAACTGCTAAAAATGTATAGATGTGGACTTAAGGAATATATCTGTGCAGAATTGAAGTTATACAAGCCCAAAACTTTTGAAGAAGCTAGACACGCAGCGAAGATTATTGAACAAAAATGTAAGTTCAAAATGTCATCATTCAAGGAAGATGAAGACCAACAACAATACTCAGGTAAAAGGGAGTCAAACAAATGTAGGTATTGTGGAGACAAATGGACATCTGGACACAGATACCTTAACAAGAAATTGTATACTTATGAAGTCAAGAAAGAATCAGACATTTCTAGTAATGAGTCAGAAAAAATGATAAAAATGAAAAATAGTTGTTGCAAGTGTGGAGAAAATTGGGCGCCATCACATAAATGTGAAGGCACATCCTTACGCTACTATAGAAAAGTTGATGGGAAGCAAGTTGAAATACAAGAACCTGTTGAAGAAACTGTTGTCACACACAATGAAGATTCAAATCCTGAGGAACCCGTCATTAGCTGCAATCTCATGTGTCCAACAAAATCAGGATGAAGAAAGCAAGTCTTCAAAAAGTCAAAAACAACAAGTCACTGAAAATACGTTCCACCACACCTTAGGGAGCAGAGAAACCAGTCTCCAAGTAGAAAGAACATTAAACCTGTTAATGCTTCCAGCTTCAAAGAAGGTGCAAATACACATGAGGACTTTACCCGCACAAATAAGGTCAAAGTAAAGATGCCATTCCTTAGCTATGTCTTCAACTAGAGAAATCTCTTCATGTTATGCTTTGAGGACAAAGCATCTCTAAAGGGAGTGGCAATGTTATGAATAAATAATTCATAAAATAATAATTAATTAATTAACATTAATAGAAATTAGTTATGTAATGAAACATCAACAGGCATGCCCAATCAAACCCTCGTGACTAGTCAAGGCCTATTTAGGCACACCGTCCGAGAAAATGCAACTCACCATTTTTCAGATTTTACAAATAAAAATTACTCACTTACACTTACATATACGCAAATACCCAAAAAAAAAATCTTGCGTCGATTTGTCTCTCTACGGCCTCTTCCTGCATACATAGCCTCTACAAGGGCTCCTGTTAGGTTCGTGGCATGCTTTTTGAGGTTATCGCGACCTCTTGGTGTGGGTTTCAAGCCCTATTTTTGTTTCTTTACAATCACACTCCTTGTTGCCTAACTGTATATTTTCTTTTCTTTTTCAATCCCTTATGGGACTTGGGAGCCCTACGCACCTTATTTTTTGTCTTTGTTTTACAACAACCTATGGCCTGAGTGCCAGTTTTTATGTTGGACAGGCCTGCATGCCTCGGTTTATTTAGCATAGGGCCAAGGTTTTTGATATAAGGGTTTCATTATATGCTTCTCCAGTGAAAGATGTCTTGTATCAAACAAGGATGCTCATTCGTAGCTATATGGCATACACACTTGTTGTGATTACAAAGTGTAATTTTTATTTCTATTAATAAAATTTACGAGTTATTTTCCATGGAAAAAAAAGGTGGCCAACTCCGGATATTGTAATGAATTTGACCATGTGTAGAAGTTGGAGAAACCTCGTCCTCTTTCAACACAAAACCCTAGTTATCCGTCAATGCACAACATTTGTTGATATGGTGGCTAACATCGATGTTACAAGTAGGCTATGAAAGTTTGGGTTCATACAGACATTAGTTCCTTGCCACATATAATTGGTTTACACATGATTCATGACCTTCCATAGATTAAACCACCTAGTGGTGTCCATGAAATATGTATACTAGAGGAACATCATCAAGAGTCCTTTCTTACAGCAAGACATGTTTCTCAACCTCTTGTTGTGCTTCACAGCGAAATTCGCAAGTCTATGACCGCTCAATTTCTTGGGGAAGCTAAATACTTCCCTACTTTAATGAATGTTTTTTTCTCAACTTACTTGGATATAGATTGTTCAACCAAGGATGATGTTTTTAAAAATTCAAGGATTTCAAAACTATTAGTTGACAATTGAGTTGAGACAAAGATCAAGTGCCTCAAAACTAATCAAGTTTACACCAACATTATTTTCCAGAATCCAAACATTTCTCAAAGATCATGGGATCTATTGGCATGGGACCCTTTTGCAAGTAGACAAAGCAGTTGTCCAGAGGAATAAAGTTATTCTAGAAATGGCTTGATGTATGTTTCAAGGCAAGCAAATGTTGACAAAATTATAGGGGAAGCAGTTGTTTGTGCATCTCAAAACATCAACCGGATTCCCACGTGTGCATTTCAAAGTATGACTCCATATAAGAAATGATATGGCTATAAGTAACAAGCCTTCGAGTTAAATTGCAAAATTGCGTGTCTAGATCGGATTGGCAATTAAGGAATTTTTTTCAAATTGGGTTTGTTGGAAATACTGAGAGGGGTATGAATCAATACTTCTTACAATCAGTATTTTTAATCTTTCAAAGCATTAATTATCTTTAACATTTCATCAACAAAACAGTTAAAAACACCATTCAACAATGCGCAGTAATAAAGACAGTAGACATAGAGAGTTTTACGAGGAAAACCCCTCCAGGTCAAAATCCACAGAACTCTTCTTAATATTTGTCTTTCAAAAATAATTACATCAAGTTTTCAACTCCAATTGAAGGGGGCTCCAACCGATAGGATGCTCCTACGCCCTATTTATTGTTGCAACTAGAAGGACACTCCAACACCCTGGAGTTAGGGCTCCAACCCAATGGTTGCTCCAACACCATGTTTACCAATTGCTACTAGACAGACGCTCTTACGCCCTATGCAGGCTGTCATTTGCCCTAACACCACACTCTCACCCTTAAGTGTTCTTAAGCTCCAACCTGAAGCTAACTCCAATCACCTGCCTTGCACCACCCAAACACCTTGATCAGTGGGCAGACCACGTTTCACAATTTTTAGACTAGACCCCCTTGTGCTCAGAATCAATATAAAGAAATTGTAATGAAGGTTCTATTACTCTGCTTGGTATGTATATCATTGTCAAATCCTAATAGCCTCACTACTCAATCTTCCTCGATCTAACCATCGCACAATTGTACCTCAAATACAATGCTACCTCTGCTCAATCTCAATGCCAAATCAAGCCATTGCATAAACTGCATATCGAACCCTAGCTACCACATCAATTGACTACCGCACAATATTGCCAAACCCAACTCTGCCAAGTATCATTATGTTATGTCAATCAAGTACTATCATAACATCAAGCCACACAATGTCCTTAGGGTACTGTTATCATCAAGAAGTTGTCATCCACATGTTGAAATGTGTAACTAAGTTTGGTCTTCATAAATGTGAAATGTATTCTTGATCCTTGTATATTGTAAAAAGAAATAAAAATTATTATTTTTATTTTTTGTAGCAAGGGTTTCATGCGCAAGGTCTTTTTATTCATAGGTCAAGTACACATTGAGTGCTTCTAGGGTCTGCCCTAACGTCAAGAAGTCAATAGAGCCATTGTCATATGAAGAAGACTCCATTGGGCACATTGAAACAAGTCAAAAGAATTATTTTTGTATTTAAAACTGTCAAAATACTCTCCAAGACCAAGTCGGTGTGGCAGCTAAGAAGTCAGACTCATTAGGGCATGTCATTTTGGAAGCCTATATATAGGAGAGAACTCGACCTCCTATGGACACTCACTTGCTTCTCATCATCCAAGCAAAGGAGAAGTAGAAGAAAGGCAAGCGAAGAAGGATAGAAGGACGAAGGTTGAATTCTTGGGTTCTCTCTCTCATGCGAAACAAAGGCTAGGATTTTGTAGCAACAAGTTCGAAGTTGTGAAAGTTGCAGAAAGAAGGTCAAAGGACTCTTAGGTCACCTACAAACCCTAGAAGGAGAAGCAACCCAAGCAAGGGTCAAAGGAAGCCTTGGAAGCCCTAAAATAGCTCACACGTGTGAAAGCAACAACTGTTGCAAGCGCTGAAAATTTCAGACCTGCAGTGGAGGTCGAAATTCTATAGCTAGGGGTCGAAATTATGCAGCTAGAAGAGATTTGACTAACTTTGACTTGGATAGAAGAAGCACATCATCAAGAAGGTTTGGCTTGGTCTTAGAAGTGTATTGGTCTTGGTTTAGAGGTCTTGGAATTCATCATTTGAAGAATCTATAAGAAGAGAAAAGATTTGTGGGTTTTCCTCTCAAGTGGAGAGGTTTTGGCCAGGATTGCAACCTACATCTTGTGTTCTTGTGTACTGTTGATCTTGTTTTGGTAGTTGTTTGATGATAAGAACAACATAATAATAAGAGAAGAAGCTAATAATCAAGAAAATGTAAAAACACATCACAAGTAGTTATCAAGTTTAAGAGAAACCATCCTAATTGCAGCCCTTTAGATTTCTCAACATGGTATCAGAGCCAAGGTTGACTAAGGGCATCATGAAGATCACTACATATTTGAAGAAGTCATTGAAGCAGTTTTCTATGGTGGCAAGTCATCTCAAGCAAGGCATGAAAGCATTTTGGAATCTCCCATTATCTATCAAGAATTGCAGGACCAAGACTTCTACAAAGGACAAAGGATTATTTCTCAACACTTACAGGTATGTTTGAAGATGAAAAGATATAGGCAATAGACAGTGGAGCATGCAAACATATGACGAGTGAGCACAAACAACTAAAGACCCTATCGAGAAGAAAATCTTGCTACTTTGTTGAACTTGGTGACAAGAAGAGCTATCCTGTAACAGGAATTGGATCAACCTCGTTGGAGCTAGAGAATGGAGGAAACATACATCTAAACAACATTCTATTCATACCAGGTTTGCAAAGGAATTTACTTTTATTTCATGCCCAGAAGATAAGGGAGATAGAGTCGTTTTTATAGATGAAAAGGTTGTGGTATGGGATAAAGGCTCAAGCATCATCAATGCAAAATTCATTGTGAATCATGAAGGAAGACTCTAAAAGTTGTTGACACCTCTCTCTTAAGCTTTGGTTCACATTGAAGTAAGTCCATGTGAATTTTGGCATAGAAGGTTTGGACACCTTCACTACAAAAACTTACCAACTCTAAATTCAATGTTAAATGGCATCCCTCAACTTAAGGAGGATCATGAAGGAGTGCGCAAGGGATGTGCATTAGGTAAAAATGCTAAGAAACCATTTGGAAGCAGTGCTTCAAAATCAAAAGAAATTTTGGATCTCATTCACTCTGATGTCTATGGTCCTATGTCTACAAAGTCTCTTGCAAGTCATCTATATTATGTAACTTCCATTAATGACCACTCAAGGAAAACTTGGATCTATTTGCTTTAGTCCAAAGATGAAGTATTCAAAAAATTTCAAGAATTCAAAGCATAAGTAGAAAATCTTACAAAAAGAAGAATAAAGGTACTAAGATCTAATAATGGAGGAGAATACACTTCAAAGGAGATCATAGCTTTATGTAAGGAGGTTGGAAAGGGAGTTGATATTTCCGTATAATACAGAGCAAAATGGAGTAGCATAATGAAAGAATCGCTTGATTGAGAAAAGTGTTAGAGCCATATTACAAGACTTGCCTTAATTTATGTGGGTTGAAGCAACCAAACTATTGTCTACATTCAAAATCGAAGTCCTCACAAATCTCTAGACAACATGACTCCTGAAGAAGCATTCACTGAGAAAGAAACTGTGAGTATACCATCTCTAAATATTTGGTTGTCTTGTCTACATTCACATTCTGAAAGATAAAAGAAAGAAGTTGGATCCTACAAGCATGAAAGGTGTATTTGTTGGCTATAGTAACACTTCAAAGGCATATAGGATCTACATAAAAGCAGGGCACTGAATTGAAGTAAGCTGAGATGTGATCTTAGATGAAAGTATTGCATTCAAGAAATCTAAGGTTCTCCCGATTGACTCTGATGATGAAGAATTTCCAATATTTGAAGAATGTCTTAGAGAGGAAGAGGATTCAAATCATGAGGAAGAAGGTCCCATTGAACCTGTGCAGCAAGTCATCATCCCTAAAAATAGAAAGAGACCTAATTGGTTGAAGTCTACTCTTCTAGATGCGGAAGGCCATGGAAAGCCAAAGGTACGTTCAGGGAAAGTAATAAGCCTAAAAGATATTCAGGGTATCCAGCCTATATGACAAAGTTAATTGAAGCAAAACTATCCATCCACCTTTGAAGATGTTGTCAAACATCAAGAATGGAAAAATGTTATGAATGAAGAATATCAATCAATAATAAAGAATGGAGTTTAGCAAAACATTCCTAGGCCTGAAGACAAATTTGTGGTGACTTCTAAAGGGCTCTACATGATCCAGGTGGATATTGGTGGCCACCCACCAATTCCACCTAGACCTTCAGTCGATTTTTTTTGTTTCCTTGATTATAACAGCATTTACTATTTTTAGCAATTTTTCGAGTCCTGACCTTTCAGAGTTGTTTTGACCCCCTAAACAGCCTTTTTTTGAGGTCAACAACAAGCCCATGGACGTAAGCAAGGGCCTGCTGCAAATCATGTAGTACTCGGAGAGATCTTTCCAACGAGGCATCGTACGCGCCAAGTGGAGATCATATGGAGGCATTTGGTAGGGCCTTTGAACCACTTTCTAGCCTCTTCATCGAGGGATTGTACAAACAGTCTCATGATTACATCCAGTTGTTCCACATTTAGGATGTCAGCAAACGAACTGAAGGTTTCAATGTGACTCTTTGTCATTTTATCATCTTCCCCATTCAACCTAGGCAGCTGCTTTAGGTAGTTATGGGGCATTGCACTCAGAGGTTGAGGTAAATTAAGAGGTACATATTTATTTAGCAAGAAACTTGGAAGAGCCATCTGGATAAATGGAGGGGATTAAAATTTGCTTGAGGAATTGAGGTCAAGACCACAGGGGTTGGAGGGGAAGGAGGGTATGTCAAGATCTTAGGAGTAAGTCCTAAATAATGAGCCACATCCGATCGAGAATTGGATGAGGGAAATTCAAAGGCTGGTGAGATGGTAGAATAGTCAAGGGGAGTTTTCTCCTTCCAAATTTTCTTGGAAATTAACTTTTCTGGGTCAAATACAAATGTGGCTTTCCGTTGGGATGTATCTGAGCGAGTATGAGGCCTTTTAAAATCCAGGGTTATGAATGATGATGAGGGGGGTGTGGAGTTGCCAAGGTGATATGAACGCAATCAGAACAAACTTCGCTCACCTATACGAAGGGTGCTCAACTTGTCGTATCCAAGGGGAAAATCCTTAAATAAGTCCTCGACAACGGCGCAAAAAGATGTTGTATCTCACAGAGACAGACTTGGATTGCTTCAAGACCAGTGCCTGGGCACATCTAAGATGGTGTGTCTCGAATGATTTACAGGATACTACAGACAACACTTATGATCTATAGATACATATGTACATAGGAAATTGATTGGCTCATTAATCCAAAGAAATAAAACATGGATTTATGGTACTTCTTCACAAGTTCAGATCTCAGAAATAAGCATAAAAATAGTGAAGGCCGAGAGTTTCAAGGTCTTACAGCTAATAATCTTTTGCGAAGTGTGTGAGAGAGGAAAAGAGAGAAGAGTAACTCATCACATAGAGCATAAGGCTTCAAGACTAATATATTTAACACACAGAGCTTGAGGCCTTAGGGAATTCTATGCTTATTTGGGTTACAAGCAGAAATAATGACTGAAGGAGGGGTTGAAAGCTATGATTCATGTGTTGCAGACATAAATTTCTAATCTCAATAGTCCTCACAGGCATATACATAAACAATGTTCAGACAAACGAAACTGTGAAATAGTTACAAGCATTTGCATTAACATGTACATACTAATGAATCTGCGAGGAAGCTTGAAATGCATCTAGCAACAATAATTACATGAATTCGGGGAAGAAGTATGAACATAAAAAGGAGTTAGACAAGGGGAACACATACTGTAATCCTTTGAACATGGAATCACCGTTGTTTCCTTGCTATTCTGAAAAGATCTGTATTACAAAGGAGATACAGTCTCAAACTATAACATGTAGTGTCTTCTCTAGAATTTCTGAACCCTTTCTATGTCTTGCTTTCCCCTATCTATAAGAAGAGGGGAAGAGCAGGAGTTACAATCAAAATATCTCAGAGTACAAGGCTCTAGCTGCCGTACTAGACTAGTTGTGTCAGCCTCTGTCAGGCTCTGCTACCACCTACCTAAAGATTACAATAGGGATCAAATCCCTTCCTTGGAAAAATATAGAAATAAATGCACAGAGAAAGAAAATCGAGAGAGGAAATAGGAGGTGTCCCCTTTGTTGTTCTTGTGGAGGTCTTTGTTTGAGCCACGTCCTTGCTGTCGTCATGTTCTTTTATGTTGCTGAGGCGGTTCACTGTTGATCGGTCGGCTTCTGTCAGTTTTCCTTTGACTATTTTCAGCACCGACCATGAAGGCGTGTTGCAAAATAGTTTTCTCATGAATTTTCCCACGCATGCATTAACCACCCCAGTTGCCGACCCATCCATCTTTTAAAGCTCTGCGCAATCCTTTCAACGCTCTGGTTGCCTTATGTTGTAGCGAACAGTTGTGTGGTCGTGGGCCTTTCATGTTTAAAACAAATGAACAGGCGACCACTTTTAATTTGCTATAAGGCCCCTTTTATTACAACCCCCTCTATAGTCTTTCGTATGTGACTGCGAGCTGGAACCAAGGGCCCATGTGTTTTGGCGCTAAAGCTCTCAACGGCTATGCGGGGGCCTTTTCTTTTGCTACTGGAAATCCCTTTGATTTACCCTTACACCGCGCTGGCCAATATCCCAGACACGAAAACTTCATGAAATTCTACTTAATTCTGGTCAATTATCTTCCCAATTTCTGGTCTTTGGCCCCTGGGAATATTGAATCCAGGGGCCCCTTTTCCTATCGCAATCGCAGCCGGGGAGGAATTTCGGCGGAAAAGAAAGCTTTACATTGCGCGATTGCCAATTGCGATGGGTGACGTCATCCCTGCCACGTGTCACCCGAAAATGGCCTCAGTAGACCCCTGAAAACGTTGAAACTGAGTGACACGTATCCACCCGCCACATCAACATCTGTACTGCCACGTCACTGATAACATCAGTTGCCATGTCATCTCTAAGGACCAATCATATGCCGCCACGTGGCCCCTACAGTAGAGAGAAAAAGCCCTGCTCGACCTAGTTTTCCATGCTTTTCCTTTGTATTTGGTTTCTCTGCCTCCCAAATGATGTGCCATTATACCGCAAGATCGGCAGTTTTGCGAGTCTTTTATGTTGAAACCTCATCGATTCGTCGATCGCCGGTATTGAGGGACTGCGATATCAACCTTCGGCGCCGAGGACTGTGGATAATCCTTAAGTGTGTGCCCTGGGACTCCACCAATGGCCGATTGCGATATATACTCTGCTTGAACCTGCTGACTACCGATATGCGATATCAGCGATCGATGGATCGTCGTTTTTTTTCTTCTTTTTTTTTTGCACCCGCCAACAAGCCCGATTTGTGATTACGATAAACCTCCCGGGTCCTGATTGGGACTTACCTCGACACTTAGTCATTTTCTTGGTTTGTTGGGCTTTTCCAAGTTAGACATCAAAATGCCTTGACTTCTACTCTAGGAGTCCATTTTCGGACTTCCATATACCGTTGGAAAGCTCTTTCCGAGCACTATGCAATGGAGAGGGACCAATTAAGCTCTAATAGCTTTTGTGGCTCAAAAATTGGCATCAAAATTCACCGCTATTTGGCTTGTTAAGCAACTGATGACTGATAAAGCAATGAGTGACAACACCATAATAGCCCTAATCACAACAAAAGTGAGTGTTGAGCCAAGCAGTCACTGGTGGTCGAGCTGAAGGCTTCCGAATTAGATGCATGTTCCAACTTTGAGTCAGAAACAAACAAGGGGAATGACAAATGGAAGCAGATTATTGATGTGAAGCCTAGTGCCATCGTTGCCACCACCAATATCTAGAAGATTAAGCCAGAAGATCCACAGGAGGGGCAGCAGCTCTTCCACTCACAGATGTGGGTGAAGGGTTCTCCACTACAATTCATTGTTGACAGCAAAAGCCAAAAGAACCTCATTTCAGCAGAGGTCGTGAAGTTGTTGGGCCTACCAACCACACACCACACACGCAGTTGTACACCATCGGGTGGGTTCACCAAGGGCGAGATCTTCGCGTCAGCCAATAGTGTCGCCTTCCCTATAGCATCAAGCCCTTCATAGATACTCAAGTACCATGGATGTTTGTGATGTATTATTAGGCCAACCATACTTGTGGAAGCGTCATGTTGTGTATGAGTCTAGGCCTCGCACTGTCATTATTTCTTTAGGCAATAAGTTATACAGGATACCGAAGGTAGCACTACCTACGGCTATCTCTTTGATCTCTACGAAGCAATGCAGTAAGATCATTTCCCATACCGAGAAATTTGTCTTCCTTATGATTCGCCCTCAGGGCAAGAAGAAGACTATGGCCACATCCACAGCCTCCACAAAGGGCTCCTCCGAACCAATAGCAAATGGAAAAAGTTGTGGAAGAGTAGAGGGACATTTTCACCTCACCCAAAGGGGTACCCCTACACTATTAGGTCAAGCACTCCATCGATCTGACCCCGGGCACGTCGCTACCCAACGGACCTATATATCGATGCTCTATTCTGGAGAACAATGAAATTAAGAGGCAGATTCAGGGGTTGTTGCAGAAAGGGCACAACAGGACAAGTTCATCACCCTGTAAAAGCCCCATCATGTTGGTAGAGAAGAAATACGGCACCTCAAAACTTTGTATTGACTATCGAGCATTGAATAAGATCATTGTCTGGAATAGGTATCCAATCCCACAGATTGATCACCTTCTGCACCAACACAAGGGGGCCAAATATCTCAACAAGTTTGACTCAAAGTCCAGTTATCACCAGGTACCAATTGAACCCTCCAATGTGTGGAAGATTGCCTTCAAATCCAAGGAGGGCCTTTTCAAATAGTTGGTCATGCCTTTCGGGTTGACGAATGCCCCCACAACCTTCATGTGGTTGATGGTCAACATCTTGCGGCCCTTTACCAACTCGTTCGTGTTACTGTACCTGGACGGCATCCTAATTTTTAGTCGGAGCTGGGAAGAGCACATACACCATATCCGACACGTCCTCTAAACCCTGCGACAGCACAAATTGTGTCAATTTGAAGAAATGGACTTTCAGTATGACCCATGTTCAATACCTGGGGTACATCATTAATGAGCGAGGTGTACATGTGGACCCAACCAAGATACAAGTTATTCAAGATTGGCTAGCCCCAACCACTCTAACAAAGCTTCGCAGCTTTCTAGGTCTTGCCAAGTTCTATCGCAGGGTCGTGTTGGGATTCTCTCATATCACTTAGCCTTTAAGTCAAGTCACCGAGGGCACAAGGAAAGCAAAGTTCTTTTGGTCAGAATCGCAAAAGAAGGCGTTTATCGAGTTGAAGCATCATCTCTGCTTTGCACCAGTGCTCACATTACTAGACTTGCAACAACTATTTGAAATTGACACAAACGCCTCCAACTATGTTATTGGTGCAATTCTTACCCAGCAAGGGCATCCAGTGGCATATCACAGTGAGAGACTTCCAAATATAGTCCAAATGTATCCCACTTATGACAAAGAGATGTATTTTATTATGCAGGCTCGCCGACAATGGAAGCATTACATTCTAGGGAAGGAAACGGTCATCCACACAAACCACTGACCCGTGCAATTCATACAAACACAAGGGAAGTTGCAAAATGATCGCCATCAGAAATGGTCCACATCTCTACAACAATTCCATTTGAACATCAAGTACAAGAAGGGCAACGCCAATAATGTTGCAGATTGTCTCAGTCGACCATCGGTTACGGCACTGACCACTGTGCTCGACTCTTGTGAACACGAGACTTCAGGGTGGTCGCATCTTTACAAGAGCGATCCAAAATTCAGCAACACATAACATATGCTCCTAGAAGGCAAGCAAGTTCCAAATTTTCACCTCCAAGGTGCATTGTTATGCCACCTGGGACACCTTTGTACCAAGATGATTTAGGATGCGCACTACAGTCGGGTTGTTGGACATTTCGAAGTAGAGAAAACAGTTACATTGCTGCAAAAGTATTTTTATTGGTTGAACCTTCAACAGGATGTTGGTAAGTACATGAGATCCTGCACTGCCTGTGCCATTGCCAAACCAACAATCAAGAAGCAAGGCCTATATACTCCTCTGCCTACTCCTAGTCAACCTTGGGAATCCATCTCCATGGAATACATGTCGGGCCTTCCTTCTACAAAGTATGGCAACGGCTACATTTTCATACTCGTCAACAAATTCTCTAAGATGGTCATTTTGGCAACCTGCGAGAAGAGTATCACAGTAGAAGCCATTGCTAAGCTCTTCATTGAACGAGTATGGGTACATTTTGGGATCCCACAGTCCATTATCTCAAATCGGGACAACAGGTTCCTGAGTACATTTTGGTCAAGGCTCTGATCGATGCTGGATGCCAAGCTCACTAAGTCCACAGCGTTCCACCCACAAACTTATGGCCAAATAGAGGTCATCAACAGGATGATTGTGCACATTTTGCGCATGTACAACTCGAAGCATCCACACACATGGGATGAAAGCTTCCCCTATATCCAACACAGCTACAACAGAGATCTCCATAGCTCAACTAGCCACAACGCCTTTCAGTTGGGATTCCAGCCACTATGTCCCATTCAAGAGGAGTATTTTACCAAAATAACTTTGACTTTTAGAGAGCAATATCGGACACCTCTTTCAGATGAGTTGAATATAGGCTTTAATAGAAAGCAGACCCTTAACAAAAAGGATTTCTTTCGATAGACTTCGATCTTTAATAAGCAAATTTCATCAAACATCCTCAACCTTCCTTACCAAATTTTCCTTAGCCATTGTGGTCATATTCGACCTCTAAGGTATTACAAACTGAGGTCTAGCCTGTTATAATCTCAACCTCCTTGAAACCAACTCTCTCAGCCTACTTGAGGTTAAACTAAGGCAATTTTCGGTCACCTGAACTACGCTAAGGTCATTAGATTCTAATCTAGGGCTTCGAACCTTCCAAACCAAGTAGACTATCCTCCTTGGAATCACTCCTAATGGTCCTCAGCCTTCTTAAACAAGCCAGGCCTAACAAGAAGATAAAACTGTTTTCAGCTATGAATTCTCAACCAGCAATTCGGATCACTATCGTAAAATAACTAGGTCTCCTTCAAGGTTGCTCTTTCAAACCTTCGCTCTAATACCATTTTGGTTTTTCAAGCATCCTCTAAACCAATAATTACTTCTTCTGATTTCTCTTAGGCTAATCTTTCCTTACATTCATATTCATCATAAAGCAATTACAAAGAGGATGTCAACAGTCAAACAAAAAGTCTGTATGACAATAAAGAGATAGCCAAACAAGAACACAAAATTTTTACCCTATGGAAACCCAATTGGGGGAAATCCCAGCAACCTTTTTCTTAGAGAAATAATTCAAGTCAACAGATACATCTAAGTCAAACTGACAGCCATGGTCACACCTAGTCAATATGCTACTCAACAAATTCGGCCTAGCCTACTATGGAAGGACTGAACTTCGGTCTTCTTATTCTCTCAAGAAAAACATGATTCTACTCAAATAAACCCAAAAACTTTGTCCCAGGTTCGTCCTTTATCTGCCTCAAATACATCTTTGTTGCCCTCAAATTTGACTTTTCTCCACCTCAGATATGACTTCTTCTTTTCCTCGGAATCGTCCTCTTTGCTTGCCTCAAAAAAATTGAGTTACTTGCTCTTCAAGGACGACAAAATGGTGTGTATATATAGTGCCTCGAGAGGTCGAATGGATGTGTCCAAAGAGGCAGGCTGACCTGAATTCTTGGATGGCCGACTTTAAGTTTTGGGGCGAAGAAATTCAATATTATAAATTCAAAATCTCTTTTAAAAACCGACATGAAGAACATGTCAGATATTTGATCTTTTCACAATAACATGAAGAAGATGTTTTATATTTATCATTAAAAATACATCAAGGGCTAAAATAATATTTATGAACACTGACCATAGCTACAAAATTCAACATGTATCAACCTGTAATGTCCCCGACCACTTAGGAAGCTTATGACGGAGTCCATTAGCCTAATGTGGTTCCCATAGGCTAAAGCGGTGAAATATTTAATAAAGGGGACTTAAATTGCCTAAGGAAAACATTCTAATGTCTAAAAAGGAAAAATTTTGATATTTCCTAGGCAAGTAAAAAGTCACTTTAACTTTATAAAGTGACATTATAAAAATTGATTTAATAAAAGGAAGGCAAAAAGGTGACCCTAAGTTTATAGAAGAAGGAAAATAAAGAGACTCTTCTCATTCGTGCATTTGGAGTTTTGGAGAAAAGAGCTCTTCGACAGTTTTCTTGGGGAGAAGCTTGGGGTTTTGGAACCCTAGCCGTCATAGCTGACTTCAATGTTGAAACTAGACACTCTAGTTGGATTTGTGAGTGAAATCACACAGAGTTCACCACTAAGTTTCATTGGAGAATAAGATTTACAAGAAATATCGAGGTACCCAGGTGTTATCAGTTGATTTTAGGAGCTTATTTGGTGTTTCTATATTATTTTGGCAGGTTGAAGAATTTCATGGAACACTGAGCACCCAAGCCCAAATCTTAACCTTGGAGGTCGAATTTCACATCCAAACTAAAGGCCGAGCTTATAGTTTCAAGTGGTTGTTTTCATCGAGGTGATAGAATGGCGGCACCAATGGTTCGATTCACCTCTTGAAAGGCAGCTTGAGTACCCAACCAGATCCATTCCTTTATCTCAGTGTTGGACGAGTTTCCTGGTTTCCTGAGCTGTGTATTGGTAGCAGAGCTGAGCGTAATAACTGTGGGGCCTTTCAATGTCATAATCAGGCCATATATCCATTTTCTGGGGTGTGTATTAATCAGTGGCGTGTGTCTGGGACTGTGGAAGACCCAAAGGTCGAGTTCCCTCTTCTAGTCTTGACCACGATTTCCAGAATTTATAATAAGGGGACGAGAGTATTCCTTGTATGCCTACGCTGCTGTGATATTACTTCTGGGACAGTGTGCCATCTCTGAGACATATTTCACGTGGGTAGTTGGTGGTGTAAGTTCCATTTCTGGAGTTCTGGACTATCATGTCAATTTCTGGGCAGTTTCTTTATAACCAAATGTTGGAACAAGATTTTTAAAGGACTGATATATGTATTTGGATGTATCACTTGCCTGCCAATAATTACCAGGTTCTGCTTTCCTAGTCTGCTCTCTGTGCATTCAATTTTAATGAGAAAAATATCATTTTCTTTGGGTTTCATTACATTATATCAGCAATGTATTGAGTCTTGAATTGATATAAAAAGTTTGTGTTGATTTGAAAGCTGTTGATGCACAATAAACTCTGAGAAAATTGTTCTGGGCATGAAATATTTGATAAGTCATCCACAGCTCCATACATTTAAATTGTTTGTTGCAAGTCACCACTGAAACTTTGAACTGAAAAATCAGAAATTTATTCAGAGCTTGTGAAATTTCCGAGTGGGAATCTTACAGTGGTATCAGAGCATGCTCCTGGCAAGTTGTGTGGTCTGTGGGCAGCGTGACAGTTGTGTGGTCTAACAGAGAAAATCCTTATACAAGGATAACATATAGAAGGAGACACACCTACAGAGAACCAACTCCCCTTATGGAAGAGGATATCCTTGATATGGAGAGTGAAGAGACACTAGAAAAGGGAAGGGAGCTAGAAGAAACACCTGAGATTGATGGGGCAGATATGTGAGACAAGGAGGAACAGGCCTTTTACAGCTTGCTCAGGGCTATAAATGACTTGGCTAAAGGCCAAAAAGAGATGGTAGACTTGATGAAAGGGATAACAAATGCAAGGGCCTCCACTGGGAACAAGCCATTTAATGGAGAAGGGTCCAACAGTGCTGAGGGTAGTCAGGCTCGTACGACACTAGAAAAGGGAAGGGAACTAGAGGAAACACCTGAGATTGATGGGGCAGATATGTGAGACAAGGAGGAACAGGCCTTTTACAGCTTGCTCAGGGCTATAAATGACTTGGCTAAAGGCCAAAAAGAGATGCTAGACTTGATGAAAGGGATAACAAATGCAAGGGCCTCCACTGGGAACGAGCCATTTAATGGAGAAGGGTCCAACAGTGCTGAGGGTAGTCAGGCTCGTACGACACTAGAAAAGGGAAGGGAACTAGAGGAAACACCTGAGATTGATGGGGTAGATATGTGAGACAAGGAGGAACAGGCCTTTAACAGCTTGCTCAGGGCTATAAATGACTTGGCTAAAGGCCAAAAAGAGATGGTAGACTTGATGAAAGGGATGACACTTGCAAGGGCCTCCACTGGGAAGGAGCCATTTAATGGAGAAGGGTCCAACCGTGCTGAGGGTAGTCAAGCTCGTACCCAATGGCAGAGCCATTCACACACTGCTAGTAAAATGCCCAGACCCAATATGCTTCAGTTTGTACAAGAGACAGCACGGGACTTAACAAAGCAAACTAATTTTGGGATCCCTTAGGCAGATCACAAGGAGCAGTACCAAGCACTAAGACGGGTTTTCCATGCTGCTATGAATTTTACTGATTTCTGCCACCTTTATTTGAAGAGCAGGCCTAAACCATTTCAGAGGGTCCCAAGGAAAATTCATGAGCTGCAAAAAACATTGGGGAAGGTGACCATCCCCTGTTTTGATGGGTCGTTTAAATGTCCAGCTCGATCATGGGTACAGAAATTGGACACCTATTTTCAGTTGCATCAGATGACAGAGGAGGAGGTTATCAAACTAGCCACCTTGCACTTGGATGGTGAAGCCCATGAGAGGTGGTACCATGGGTTGGTGACTATGGACCATAGCAGCATCACCTCATACACAGGGTTGACTCAAAGACTTATTGAGCGGTTTGACAGGAAGGATCTGGAGCTTCATTTTAGTGAGCTGGCACAGCTCAAGCAGGCAGGTAGTTTGGAGGCTTATATTTCAAAGTTTCAGAGGCTGGCAGTCATGGTCACGGACATCTTAGAGGCCAAATTGGTGATGCTTTTTGTAGAGGGGTTGGCAGAACTTCTACATGTATGGGTCAAGGGCTTTAAAACCACCACTCCTCATGCGGTTATCAACAAAACCAGGGACTCATAGGATGTTGATTCCAAGAATAAATACACTCCTAAACCTTCCTTCCCTAAAAAGGGCAAAGAAGTCAAGCCCTTTCGGAAGCAGTGGACCCGGAAACTGAGGATGGATGAGGAGACCCGGAAAGAGATAAGGAAGAAGAAACTTTGTTTCAGGCGTCAGGAGCCATGGGCACCGGGGCACAAGTGTGCTAGCAAAGACAAAGTAGGTAAGGCTCACTAAATTGAGGTATATTCGGAGAGTGATAGTGATGATGGGGATGAGGAGCCAGTACAGGGACAAATGCACCAAACAGCTAGGTTTGAGTCTTTACCTGCAGAGAACAAAGCTCCTAATATTGCCTCTATGTCAAGATCCCCTAGATATCACACCTTCAGAGTCAGAGGTGTTATAACAAGTCACAAGGTGACAACATTGATAGACAGTGGGGCTTCCCACAATTTTCTAGATGTAGAGATGGTGGAGCGAAGAGGAATTCGTACTTAAGAGTTTGATGGATTTACAATTGTCATTCCCGGGAAACATCAACTGGACTGTAACAGATATATTCCCAAATTACAGCTCACCATGGGGAACTAAACAGTGACAGAGGACCTCTTTGTGGTGGATGTACCAGACACTGATGTGGTGTTGGGTTGTTAGTGGCTTTACTACAACGGGAAGTACACCACGGACCAGCTGAACATGGAAATGGAGTTCAACAACCCCGTGAATAGTAAGAGGGTAGTTTCGAGGGTCATGCATCAATACTCGCCAAAGCTTGTTTCATCTAACGACATAGAGGTAGTCTTGAGGTGAGGCCATATTGAGTGGGCAATAGAGTGCCTTATTACAAATAACAGGCAGCCAAAGCAACCACGACAACACTCGGACGACATTTAGGTATTATTTCGTAAATATCAAAAAAAAATTGCAGAGATTCCTCCAAGTAAACCACCAGACAGAGGTTTTGAACATGTCATAGAGCTTGAGGAGGGTGTGCAAGTAGTAATAACCGCTCCTTATCGGCATCCAAAGGTTTATAAAGATGAGATAGGCCATAAAGGAGTTGTTGAGCTTGGGGCATATCCGACCAAGCTCTAGTATGTTCGCTTCTTCGTTAGTGATGGCTAAGAAGAAGGACGACACCTTGCGGATGTGTATAAACTACTACGCTCTCAACAAGAAAACAAATAATAATCGGTATCATATTCCCAAGTTTGATGCACTGATGGATGAGCTGAAAGGGGCCAAGTATTTTTCGAAGATTGATCTTCAATCTGGCTATCATCAGATTCAGATTCGGGAGCAAGACACCCCAAAGACAACTTTCAGGTGCCACTTTGGGCACTACTTGTTTTTTGTTATGCCATTTGGGCTAACAAAAGCTCCCGTGACTTTCCAATCTCGTATGAACCATCTGTTCAATAAGTAGTTGCGGAAGTAATTGTTGGTCTTCTTCGATAACATATTGGTCTACACCAAGACATGGGAACAACACTTGAGGCACTTGGATGAAGTGTTTGAAATTCAGGAGAAGTTATATGCAAAGGAGTCCAAGTGTGAATTTGGCATGGCAGAGATGCTCTATCTAGGGTATGTGATTCGTCATGATGGGGTGTAGGTGCATCAAAAGTGAATCTAGGCAATCACTGAGTGGCCCACCCCAAAGAATGTCACAGAACTAAAGAGCTTCCTTGGTCTTTGCACTTACTACAAGAAATGCGTTAAGGGGTTTTTGCAGTTAACAACTCTTCTTACAGACCTCACTAAGAAGGTAGCCTCAAGCTAGTCAGAGAAAGCATAGAAAACATTCAGGAGGATGAAGAAGGTGATGAGCACATACCCTGTGCTTGCTTTGCCAGATTTCACCCATCCATTCGTGTTGGAATGTGACGCTTCAAGGACAGGGATAGGAGCATTTTTTATGCAGAATCAGCACCCCATAGCGTTCGAAAATCACAAGCTCAAAGACTATAAGTTGCACTATTCGATCTATGGCAAGGAGATGTTGGCTATAATGCACGCATTGGCTGATTTCAGGAAGTATCTGGTGGGGAACCGATTTAAAGTAAAAACAAACCATAATATCTTGAGGTTCCTCATGGAGCAAAAAGAATTGAGTGAGAGGCAGTAAAAGTGGAAAATGAAGTTGCAAGCCTATGACTTCGAGATAGAGTACGTCAAGGGAAACAACAACATAGTGGTTGATGCTCTATCGAGGATGCCACCTTCTCCCTCATAGAGATGACAAAACATTGGAAATCACTATTGTTGGTGGAGTATCCAAAGAATAAATTTGCTTGTGCGATTATGGAGGGGTTGGTCCATGACGATAGGTTCCGGGTTATGAATGACATTATTTACTATAAGGACCGGGTTTATTGTGTGCCAGAATCAAAACTCAAAGAGAGAATTATGTAGGCAACTCACAGCTCACCCTTAGCCGGACATCCAGGATATCTAAAGACCTACAAGAAGATTAGGGAGAGGTTTACCTGGAAAGGCCACAAAATGGATGTGTTGAGATCATTGTTTTCAAAACCGTTTTTAAAAACCGGTTACCGGTCTAACCGGTCGGTTAGCAAGGCCGCCGGTCTAAACCGGCCAAAAAACCCGGTTGGAAAGGCCATTTCGCCAGTTTTTTGCCCTAACCAGTGTAAACCGGCCGGTTTTGTCCTAAACCGGCCGGTTTTAGGCACACCCACCATAAAGTTAAAAAAACATATTTTTCACTGTGTTTCAGGGGTTTGGGGGGGAAACTAAGGGTGTTTCAACCCTAACAATGTTGGAAATTAATGGTAATGTTAAATTCTTAAAGTAAAAGTGACATTTCCTTTAATTTTCATTTTCATCCTTTTACTTAAATTTTTAACATTACCATGAAATGACTCAGGATGTTTGAGAGTGGTTTCGACCTCATTGGATTTCATATGGAGAAACTGGAATTTTAGATTTCACTCAAAATTCAGCAAACTTAATGGTTTTCAAGATTTCATGGTTTGGGGAACAATAAATGCAATCGAAGCTCCAAATGATGAGCAAAACTCCTGATCTAGATCCCATTGTGTTGGACGATATTGATCCAACATCAGAATGGGTGGAGGAGACTGAAGAATCTGTGTTTGAGGCTGATTTTGATATCGAC
>APFE031039076.1:137175-170828 GCA_000404065.3 Pinus taeda
TATTGTCATTGGTGGCATTGATTCTGAGGTTGCAGATCACGCTGAGGCATCCTCAGACTCTGAACCAGATGATGTCTATGTAGCTCTTGATGATGATCCTATGTCTAGTAGTGGTGATGAACTTGATGATTGATCATGTGTACATTGTAGATTTGTAGTATGCCAATGGCCTCATAGCTTGCAGCATTGTTTTTGGACTTTATAGGCCATTTAGAGCCTCATTTCTTATGTATTTTGCTATTTTATCGATGATATGTATTGTACTTGGTGCATATAATACCTTTACATGGTATAAAAACGAGCAAACTTTGCATATTTTGTCTCTATTGGCTTGGAATCATGGTTTTACATCTTAAAAATAGTTTTGTTTCATTAAAAATAATTATTTAATGTATTTTTTCAAAACCGGTTCGTTTAGACCAAACCGGTCCCGGTTAGACCGGTTCCGGTCGGTAAACCGGTTCATTAGGTGGACCGGTCCGATCACCGGTTCCGGTTTTAAAAACTTTGGTTGAGATTTGTGAGCGAGTGCAACACTTCCCAGCAAAACAAAATAGAGCACATCATCTAGCAGGGTCGTTACAGCCCCTCCCCATCCCGGAGCAGAAGTGGGAGAGCGTTTCCATAGACTTTATCACTGTCTTACCTCCGATGCAAGGCAAAGATTGCATATATGTGGTAGTAGACCGGCTCACAAAATTTTCTCTTTTGTTTGTCATATCATCAAAATATTCAGTGTCATAGGTGGTCAAGCTATTTTTCAAGGAGGTCTTCAGATTGCATCAGTTACTGAAGACCATTGTTAGTGATAGAGATAGCAGATTCATGGGCAGCTTCTGGCAAAAGCATTTCAAAATTGTGGGCACTGAGCTAACTTTGAGCACCAGCTACCACCCACAAACTAATGGGCAAACAGAGATAAGCAAAAGTTAGTACTTTTATCGAAGATTACCAATGCCAATGATCTTCTTCACAACAACAAAGCATGAGATACAAAAAGCAATTTTAGTTACTTACGATCTAATGATATTCAATGAGCAATGTGACAGCAGAGAATTACTTGTGAAATTAGTGAGCTATTTAGTGCCAAATGACAATACAGCCCTAAACTTTCAATCTCTCTTAGTATAGAAAGCAAATAGTGAGGAGGCAATTGTGTCACTGATATAATCTCAGACCTTATGATGTATATATGACAGTCACCAAAACTTAAAACAAAGATTAGAAAGATTTGTTCTACAAAAATTATATTTACAACATCAATTTACAAAATATACAAATATACAATGTCTTGAAATATTTTTGGAGAATAAAAAAAAATTATGAAATTTGACAATAGCTAGATGAATTTCAAAAATTGGATGTTAACCACAGTCTTAGAAAAGTAGGAAAATCACATAAAACATTTGATGTCCAAACAAGGTCAGCCTGTGCCCACAGTCTGTGAACTTGGAGCCCAAGGGCTAGGGACCCTGCAAACTCTATATATATTTCTTAAGAAAAAAACCATTAGATCATACAATGTATCAGATCACCTAAGATAAGCCCAAAACTTAGCAATAAAAGGTTCCTATCATCTACAAATGAAATATTAGTTTATATGATATTGAAGCACAATATAGGAAAGCACATACGATAGATCAATGAGACAAAGACACCATGAACTATACCCCAAAGTCTTTTATTATGAAACTCAAACATTCCCAGCAGAATAGTGGCTTCACACCAATGTTTACAAAATTACATCAAACCAAAGATCATCATGATCAATAGAAGTTCAATAGTCTTCTATTTATAGAGAAATTCTTCCAAGTGGAAAAAAACGGCTAGTTGGCTTGTTCCCCATCAAAATAATCTCGACCGTCGATAATTCTTTGATCAACTTTTAATTTCTGCCGTCGAAATTTTCGAATTTCTCATTAAAACCATTTTTTATAGTTCAAAAATAATTATTTTGAACTAATTTTCTCAAAAATTTGACTTTGACTTAACAACCAAGGTCCAAGGGTCCAAAATTTCTTGAAATTTCCAATATTCCCTTGGTGGGTGACCTCCAAAAATTAACTTCTTTTCGACCCGCGAAGTTGCACGAATACAAGTGCAACTTGTATTTCATGCTTGTTGAAGATGATCCACTTCTCTTGATGTTGTAAATGGATGATTTATTTCTCATAGGTGCAGAGAGGGTCATACGTATTACGAAGCTTCAAGGTGTTGAATTTTGAAGCTATGGTCAGTCTTCATATTCATTATTTTTATCTTTGATGTACTTGTAACAATATATTTCTATGTAAAGCATGTTCTTAATGCTCAAAAAGAAAATTCTATTATTTATGTATTTGTCAAAAGAATTGTTAGAAGGCGTGTTCATCATGACCTTCTCAAAAGAAACTGAATTTTTATTTTTTATTTTTGGCTTCCACAAGATGTCCAAATCGTTCCTCCTTTGGTCAAGTCGGTTCAGCCCCAAGAGGCACCTATTCGGACCCATTCAAGTGTGTATAAATAAGTCATTTGAACTCCATCCAAATTGCAATTCAGATCATCAACATATACCATCTCCTATCTAGAAACACAAAGAAGAGTAAGGAGTTGAACAACGTATATAAGGGGCAGGACAACTCTGTGAAGATAGGCCGAAATTTTCTGTGATATATCTCATCCCTGAGCAGGACAAATCTTTGTGAAAAGGGTCAAAGTTTCTCAGGTTATTCTTTGTAAAAGGGGTCGAAGTTTCTATGGCATATTCTATGTAAAAGGGGCCAAATTTTTTTGTCGTATCTCTCTATGGTCAAGTCCAAACCCTTGTGGAAGATCTGTCAAATTTCATACCTATGTTGCAGACTCTTGACCGAGTTGCATAGGGCAAATTGTGAGGGCTTTGACTTGGACTCTTGGTGGACAGTCTTGTTGGTCAATTTGTCTATTGACTTGACTTTGATGTCTAACTTGTTGAATTGATTCTCTAAGGCAAGGATTGCTAGGTTTTTACCCCAAGTGGGTTTTCCCAAGGTAAACTTTGTGTTAATTTTGTGCATTGTGATATCTATTGTTCCTTTAACCTTTCATGATTGAATTTATGGAGTGTGATTGCTTGATGAAGAAATTGTGAATGCTAAAAGAATATATAATTCATCAGAAGCAATTATCAATGTTCAAAAATTAGTGTTAATTGATATTGCACTTGAATTTTTCAAGTTTCAACATGGTATGAGAGCTATGGCAAAAGAGCAGCCCTAAAGAAGTCATCTTTGTCATTAGCCCTAGTGAAAGATTACATTCCAAAGAAGGACGAAATCATCTATCGTTCAAAGGAGTATGCAAATAAGCCCCATAAGCTGCAAAAGTTTCCTCAAGGCCATATTACAGTAGGTCGAAAATGTGTTGTGAAAAGAGCCCTAGCTTTGTGCCAAAAACATGTACATGTCTTTGGATAGTCCAAAATTATGTTAAAAACGAGGTCTGACAAGAAAAAAAATAACTGAATGCTTCTCTTGAATAGGACGAAATTTTATGATTTGAATCTCCAGTAGACCGAGAAGCCTCTATCATAACCTCAGGAGATCTAAGGATTCCTCTGTTAGGTCGCAGAAGGTCGAACTGCCTCAATCAAATCCCTGGAAGGTCGAGAAGGCCTCAAGTGATCTGCAAACTGCCATGGATATTCCACTAGACAGTTCATCACAACAAATCTGATAATATTATATTAAAAATTTGAAATTCTACACTATTAAAATTTTATTAGATTTTTGAATCTGTAGATTTATTGTTAATAATGCATGCATGCGAATGACAATTATGCAAAGAATAAAGAATGGCAAAATAAAAGCTCACACACACATTTGACACAAGATATGCTTTGGGAAACCCCTTCAAGAGAAAAACCCAGCTAGAAGGTGAGGCCACTCCACTCTCTTTCTCTGAATGGAAATATGGTTGCAAGTACAAAGAAGTATGGTTTGTGACCTGTGGGCTGCTACAGTGCACAAATTCTATCTGTGTGCTCTACCTCCTATCCCTCTTAGCTACTTTTACTCAGTTATGGAACAAATGCACTTGAAAGAAAGGAATCCCATTTCCTCCCAGTGGCCCAGTTATAACACAGCCCGACAGCCTACTAGTGGTTAGGTTTGACTACCTTAACTCTTAACTAGAATTACAATATTGACTCTTCTAGGGTCCTCTATATCATAATCACAGAGTTAGCCCCTTTCCATGAATAATAGGGGTTGACGTAGCATACTCTGGAATTATGGTGGGGAAAACAAGGTCAACTTTTGAGTGGCATAACTTTTGCATACGAACTCTGACTAATGCGATTATTGCGTCGTTAGAAAGGTCTTTGTGTGCAGAATAGCATAAAAGGTGTTGTGCTCATGCGACATGGTTTTACCCCCCAAAAAATGTTGTTTGATGCCTCAAAATGCTACCGGAAGGTTTCAGACCATGTTTTGCCAAATTGGGTCTCGTCGGTAAAAACAATCTCGTGAGCTTATTCCTCCACTTTTTCCACTACGAATGCATCGAGATGGATGACAAACAATATAATGATCCAATCCAAATCATCAGGACGAATGATAGAAGGTCTAATGGTTTCTCACATGACCTCAAACATCTAGAAATATCACTGTCAATACGATTGTTTTGGTGTATAATACTTTATGATTTGACTGATGTTTCAGAAGGTAGAATCATTGGAGCATATATTTGTTTTGTACTTATCCTCTATGACTAAGAGTCTCAAGAAGCAACCTAAAGCTTGAAATCAATTGTCTAAAGATAACTACCATGAGATATGTCCTTAACTTTGATCCATGGAAAGCAATGTCTTCAAAAGAAGGAATTGAACCAATGATCTTTGCAAAAAGAGTGTTTGAGATTCACTATTTACTTACCTCTCAGACAAACCTCAATGTGGAATGTCGAAAATCATTCATGAATAAGAAGAGCTTCGGCGTAAATCACATAAGAAAGACCTTTGTCATTCATGAAGTTTTGCAACATTCAAGAGCTAGGATTGATGTCTCCCTAAATCCTTGGAATATGAAGTATGTATCATCATTATAATTTTTGTTTGAAGTATTCTTACATCTCAATGATCTCTTGGATCTCTGTCAGTGAAGACCATGTTACCCACCACCAATGGGTGACCCCTATAGTAGAAAATTTTCTCCTAGATTTGTCATCAGTCAGCAGCCCCTTGTAGCCACGTAATAGCTCGATGTGCTACTATTCTCTACCACCTAAGCTAGCGAATGTGTGCCCTCGCTCATCTGTTATGATCGTATGTCTGAAGGTGAACCACCCAACCCCAAAGGTATGATTTTTCGTTACGTAATTGGGTGTTTATGCTTGCTTTCCTTGGGCACATTTGGGCATGGATTAGTGGGGGGATTCAGCGGAAAATAAGGGCTTTGATTGTGCTATTGTTCCCTGACCTCAACTGGGGGGTTAAACCTATATCCTAGTCCTATGGGATCTCATTTATTGGATTCTAGCTTTAGGAGTGGCACTACATGAGAAACCTTGATTATGGTTTCATGGTCTCGCTTCCCAATACCATATATTTCACTTCCCTCCGCTCATTACGAACTCTTTTCACATTTTCCCCATCCAGGTCCACATTTGTCCATTGGGTCCACAAGGTGTTAGCCTCACCCTCCCCTTGTCCACGCCTTTGGTTGAGCCTAGAACGATGCCACGACGTTTATGCAGCTAAAACGAAAGATAAAAGCATAATATGGCCACATACAACAGGAAATGTACCACAAAATGCAAAGATGGTTGGGACAATCAAATTTAGCATGTGGGCAAAAGTCAAGCATGAGCTCTACCCTTATCATTATGCTCATCACCCTGGTCCCATGGGACCCTATGAGTGCCCCTTGCATCATTAAGGAACCCATGAATGTCCTAACCCCTGGTGGGTGATGAATTGCCCCATCTTAAGGGGGTAATCATCACTATATCTTACACGTCATGCTCCCATCCCCTTGAGCCCCGAGTAGTTATTCAACACCACCACATTACTTGTTTGTGCCCAAGTTATACAGAGATGATGATGCACATGGACCATGTTGCCCAGCCAGCTACACATTGCACCTGACACTTTGCAACTAATCCAGGGCCCAAAGGAGGTTTTGTCTTTCCCAGGGAGACATTGGAGGGCATGTGTCATCTTCTAGCCCTCATTGATGGAGCATCGACTTGATTATGAGCCCCAGGATACTCATGAGCCCATTGCTTGTGCCCCAGAGCCATTTGGAGCACCACATGATGTTTTTCTTTGAAATCAAGGGGCCACCCCCTTGATCATCATTCATGGCACTTAGAGGACTCATTTAGGTTGTCCAATAGCCATCCTACACCATTGTTTCATCATTTTCGCTAGCTTTGGATGGCTTATCATTCACTTTATGAGCTATTGGTGGGCTTGTCACTAAAGACATGTTATTTTTGCAAATTAAAATATTATTAGGGGCATTATTAGGCTAAATCGAATTAGAGGAGGCTCATATAAATAGAGTTAATCCTCATTCATTTGGATCATCATCACTTGAACTTGGATATCTCATCTTGAGAATTTCACATTTCTTTCTTGGATGTCTATTGAAGGTCTCTTGATGAATTTCGATATTTTTGGAGCTGAAAATCCGTTCTCTCTTGGAGTCATCTTCTTGATCTTGGATTGGATATATCTCTTGTTGTCTTGTAAGTAATCATGTTGAAGATGTTTACATGAAATATGTCTAATGTGTGAAAATTTTGTAACTCTCTCATTCTCTTGTGCCCTAATTAATTAATATCATTATAAAGGATTGTTAGATTGCAAATTTGTACATGTTACTAATTGATAACAAGCAAATGAATGTTCCTAGCGCAGTAGAACTTGTTTTCTTTCCATCAAAATCCATAAATCTTGGTGGGTAAATGCAAGAAAGTGTTTGCTAGGGCATTATTTTCTAGCCTCCTCAAGACAATTTCAGCCAAATTTCGAATCACATAGACTCCATAGCCCAAGGACAAGGCATTCATCCGAGTAAATTTGGTGATCACCCCTTCTTCCCTTCTCTTTTTCTCCTCCAAATTTTTCAGCCTCCAAACCTAGACAACCTAGCTAGGGCTTCCCGCGAAATTCATTAGGGGAGGAATTTTCACTTCCACTTGGATAAAGTACTGGTGTCTCCCCTAGGATTCCTCAAGGTTTCATGAAATTTCCATGGTTCATTTGCAAGAAATCGAAAGCCCTAGCCCTAACCTTTGAAACTCATCTTGAACATTTAGGTGTGTCAGGCTTCTTGAGGGTTTTGGCGCATAGTATTCAATGGAATAAATCATTCAACCCCTTTCTTTCATCCCACTTTGACCTAGACTGTGCTTTGAAGAGTCTTCTCCTAAGATTATACATAAACCCTAGGACTTGTGTGGTCCCATTCTAGGTCCTTTTCAAGAATAGCGAAATCTTATGTAAAGGGATATAACCACCTTATAAAGCTTCTTGAAAGGTCCCTATCATCTTTGGAACCTTGACTTTAGTTATTCTAGTCACCATTGAATATCATAACCCCTAGGTCTAGGTCTCCTCTTAAGTCTTTCTTGGAGTGCCTTTTTGCTTCTCTTGGAGCATTGAGCCTTTATTTGAGCCTCTCCTTTAAATGGGCCTTGGAAATCACATCATAATTTGTCATTAATCATATCTTTGTCGGTAATTTCCATCATACCAAGACTCCTCCCATCGGTGAAAGTCCGTAAAGAGTAGGGGACACTGACTAAGGTAATAATGGCTCGTTGTCCCATTGTTGTCATTTGGTCTAGTGGTTGTCCCTTATGTACGCCTCCTAGGACCCTTGCTAGATTGAGTGGCAACAAAGTTACAAACCAAATATAGGTATGGTTGAAAAGTCTATGTCAAAGACTTGTATCATAATATTCTTTGAAGCTGTCAATATCTAGTGTACCTTAAAGAATCAAAAATTCAAAATACATCATTGCTCGTTAATCAAAGGATTCCCAAATATCTTGAAAATGCTACCTTTCAATCATACGCATTATATGAACTTATTAAGGTATGTTATGGGATGAGATTCACAATCGTCAATGAATTTACCAATGTGTAAGGTATGTACATTACAGTAATATGTCTTGTATTGTTAAATAAGAGATGAAGCAATCACAGTATCACATATCAAAATTTTTACCTAAGGCAAGATAAGACTAGTACTGAAAGATGAAGTGTGAGTTATCAAACTTATATTTTTCCTTGAAATTGCATTATGATCAAATGCAAGGTGTTAAAGCTACAAGCTTGAAAAGTATTAACATCATTTGTTATCATGAACCCTGTGTTGTAAAAGGCCCTAGAAAGATGCACTACACATGTTGATGATAAGGTATGATTTATATTGTAAATATGAGATATGGATGATCAATCCTAGAATCTATTCGAAATGAGGAAAAGATCACTATTATGAAGAAATCTCGTTTGGATATTACCTTCACTCATAACAAGCTTATAGGAAAAAGAGGTTGGGTTCCTATTCAAGTCTAAGAACCTAAATCCTCTTAGGAAAAATGTGTCATGTGCAGAACTTGATAAAATATAGACTGCTTGGGTTGAAGAGAACAAGATCATACATGATATCACTGCTAGAAATGTTGAAGCAGTATCTAATGGGTCTGTCATATTTCTCTCTGATGAAGACATCTCAGTGGAAGATCCATGATCTTGACACATGATGGAATTCATCACATGTATAAAGAAGCATATCAAGGGTTTTGATATTTGAATATAAAATTGAAAATCTAGGGTTTGAAAAAATCTAGCAAGCTAAAATTCTTGAATATGAAAATCTTAGGGTTTATGGACAAAACCCTAGGATTGAATCAAGATCAATGTTTCCGTTGAAAGACGAAATCCTAGCCTATGCGAGAACAAATTGACATCATTTTGATGATGGGGATCAGGTTGACTTCAAAGATGGACGAAAGGAGACTAAAGATCAAGAGGGCGCTGACATTTCTTTATAGCCCTCAAAAGACAAGTACTTGATATCTCTTCTTTGATTACTAGTGTTGTTGTTTTACTATTAGTCTCGTCTTTGTTTCTTTTGTTGGGTTGTAATCGTTCTTTCATGACCTCCTAGTGAGGATTGCAAGTACATAGTAAAATTTGTCAATCCTCTGGCAAGCAAATGGAAGAAGTGCAACAATGAAGCAAAGTAAGAGGACTTTACTAGAATCATGATTTGTGTTAAGAGATATTGTACCTGATGAGATCTGAACTCAAAGGGAGGAAATAGATCAACAAGTTTGAAATATACCTTGATTGTGCCAAACGAAAATCAAATGGATCTACAAGATCTAGCATGCAGCAGATGGCAGCTTAGAAGTAAGATTTGAGAAGGTTCTCCCAAAAGGAGGGAGAGGGTCGCGACAAGACGTTTGCCCTAGTTGTGGGGTACAATTCTATTATCATTGTTTTTTAAAATTGCACTAGGTCGATACAGAGATTGCTTTCCTAAATTGAGGAAGAAGTGTACACAAAGTTATCTAAAGTTTTTGAAGCACATGAGAAGAAGTCTCATGATTGATGAAGACTATCGCACGCAGACACGTTGGGCTTGGTTGATCTTATTTGATCTGTCTCTGACAAAAGCTTAAGCACTGGTGTCAGAGGGAGCAGTTGTCCCAGAAAGAATTGTCTTTGTAACAGAGGGAACAGTCAAAGAGCCCTGCTTTAGCTTCATAGGGAGTTGACCTCTGAGTCTGAAATGATGGACTATCTTTGACATTGTCAGACTAAATAGTTGATATGTTGCAAGATAACCATGCCAAAGGGGGCAACCAGAATTACCACAATGGGATATGTTTCAGTGTTAGAGGGAGCACCCAGTTAGGGTGATAGGAAAGCAGTTGTGGTGATGAATCCAGTGAAAGGAAGCTGATTAATTTTATGAGTAGCATGTTACAGTTGGTCATGGCAAAGTTAGTTATGATTTGAAATTTGTCTCAAATAGGTAAATTATAGCTACAGATTCAGATTGGGTAGATGTTATTTTTTGTAGCATCAAGGTGTTCTAGTCTCGTGACTTTGTGGAGAGACTAAAACACAGGAGTTCTCCAATACCCAGAAATCATTTCTGGAAATTCCACCTAGAAATGGCTCAAATAGATTATTACCCAATTTTTGAATACCTCGTAAGTCTAAACTTAGGAAACCTGGTTGATTAATCAATATTAATTGAGAAAGGTGAGACTTATCTAGAAACTCACACGGATCAATTAAGAAATAATCTCAGCCATTGATTTAGTTTTAATCTTGGTCGTTGGAGTCCCACAATGAGATTATAAAAAGAAGTCAATGGGTAGATGGAGTGACACATTTCAGATCGATTTCCTTGGGCAATTCGATCCTCCAGAGAGATATAGCAGTTGTTGGAAGAGTTCAAGCCAAAAAAGGGAAGCAGAAAGAAAGAGGCCAGAGGAAGATTTTCCGAATCCGGTGAGTACTTTGCAAAGAGGCGAAGATAGCCACAAAGAGGTTGTGCAAGGGTTGCGCAGAAGCCTCTAAGACGCAGTTTGATTTTGCTGGAGAGAAGTTGGTTTTCGGTTCCAAAGGCGAGGACGAATTTCCAAAATGCCAGAGAGACACTTTCCCAGTCAGTAGCAAGTAGGACGACTTGTTTGGCATATGATTCAGGTGGAACGCAGAAGAGACTGCGCTAGGGTGACGTAGGCCTGCGTAGAGCTAGTTGGACAGTTATCTATTAAGTAGCATTCAAAGCCCAGATTGCTTGTGGGGTGAGGAAAAATTCCTCACTAGATTTTTACTAGTATTTTCTCTATAGGATTTCCAGTTTTCAACATCCAGATTGTACTCAGATTATATCATTGTTGCTCGATAATATAAAACCCTCAATTGCTACAACGGTTTTACCAAGTAGGGTTTTTTCCAGGGACTTTAGTCCAAAAATAAGTGTGTCAATTTTTGTGTGTGTGCCGGAATTTTCTCAGTTTCCAATTTATCTTCCGTTGAATTTAATTTGGTGAAAATTGCAGTTGTGAATTATTCATTGTTTGTATGGGCAAATAAAATGTTAATTAATTTACATTTAGAAGAATAATTTCCAGTTGTTGCAATAGACATGTAAATTTTCACAGCAGAGAGTGTTGAAGACAAAAAGAGTTCATCAAGATAGTGCATGAAGCATGAAGCAACCATCGATCACACTCAGTATTAAGGAAGTTGAGTATATTGCAGCTTGATTGGAATGTTGAGAAGTTGTTTGGCTTTAGAGGCTACTTGCAAGACTATCTTGATCAAGTGTAGATGACGACCATGATGATAGGTCAAAGCACATTGGGATCAAGTACCACTTCACTTGAAAAAAATGCAGAAGCAAGCAGTGAAGCTCTAGTATATCTCCACTGATGAGCAAACAGTTGATATTCTTACGAAACCTTCTCTGTCCAAAGTAAAGTTTGCGTTCTTCAGGAATGAGCTTGGACTCGTGGAGAATGCTCATTGAGAGGGAGTGCTAATCAGATAGCATCATGGACTGACATTCTTCCTATGTCATTATGACCTTGGTTGAAGAATGGTCCAACTTTCTCCCTATGTCATTATGAAGAATGGTCTCATGGACAAACATTCTCCATGTGTCACTATGACCTTGGTTTAAGAATGGTCTGGTAAAGGACAGTATTCTTCTATAAGATGAATAGTCCTAGAGGCCCGCTCAAATGATCAAGAACCTCCCAACATCATGCTTCGAGCACTTTCTAGAGTGAGCTTATTTGGCATTAGGCCCAAGGTGCTCATGTAGAGTGTGGCCTTTGGAGTTTCACCACAAGTCAAAAGATATTGACCAAGATGGTGAACCAAGACTAGTCTAGGTAAGGAGTACTAACCATAATGATGACTAGTTGATGCTAAATGTTAAGCCATGTGTCAGGAGTTCCAACCAGGATTATGGTTCAGGAATACTGACCAGGATTATGGGTCAAGAATACCAACCAAGCTATGGCAACCAACTAATGTTGGTGATATTGGTATTAATGATGATGCCTATCTTAATCTTGATCCTTCACCAGAGAACCTATCAACTTGAGAACATCTTGACAATCATTATGAATACCTCCCTAGCTAAGAGAGTGTCTTGAATTTTGTAGCTATATTTGGTCTTCATAATCACTATTTGTATCATTGATGTACTTGTAACAATATATTTATATGTAAATCATGTTCTTCATGCTCAAAAAAATATTATTATTTATGTATTTTACAAAAGAAGAATTAAAAGGCATGTTCTTCATGACCTTCTCAAAAGAAAAATTGAATTTTAAATTTTAAATTTTTGGCTCCACAAGATGTTTAAGTCGGCCCTCCTTTGATCAAGTCGACTCTGCCCCAAAAGGCACCTATTCGGACCCATTCAAGTGTGTATAAATAGGTCATTCAACCGCCATCCAATGTGCAATTCAGTTCATCAAGATATAGCATCTTTTGTCTAGCAATATGGAGAAGATTAAGGAACTTAACAAAGTATCTAAGGAGGAGGACAACTCTATGAAGATAGGCAGAAATTTTTTGTGATATCTCTCATCTCTACACAAGATGAATCTATGTGAAAAGGGTCGAAATTTCTATGGTTATTCTTAGTGAAAAGCGTTGAAGTTTTTGTGGTATATTCTTTGTGAAAGGGCCAAAATTTTTGTGGCATCTCTCTATGGTCAAGTCTAAATTCCTATGGAAGATAGGTTGAATTTCAGACCTGTGTTGCAGACCCTTGACCAAGTTGACTAGGGAAGATTGTAAGGGCATTGACTTGGACTCTTGGTGGACAACTTTGTTGATCAGTTTGTTTATTGACTTGACTTTGATGTCTCTCTTGTCGAATTAATTCTCTAAGGAAAGGATTGTTGGGATTTACCCGAAGTGGGTAGGGTAAACTTTGTGTTGATTTTGTGCATTGTGATCTCTACTTTTCTTTTCATGGTTGAATTTATGAAGTGTATTTTCTGGATGAAGAAATTTTGAATGCTAAAAGATTCAAATAATATATAATTCATCAATAGTAATTATCAATGTTGAGAAATTAGTGCTAGTCTATATTGCACTTGAATTTTTAAACAAGGTACCCTTGGCTACAAAGTTTGAGATGAAGGACATCAAGTCGATCCATTATTTCATGGGGTTAGAGGTATTGCAAAGCTCAGGTAAGATCTTCCTTGGTCAAGGAAAGTATAGAGTGGAGATCCTAACGTGATTTGGGATGGACTATAGCCCTATGGCTACACCTATGATCACCAATTTGAAGGTCTTGAGTTCATATTCGAAGTTGGTGGATCCCATGTTGTAAAGAAATTTGACATTGTCCTTGAGGTATTTGGTCATCACCAGGCCAGATATTTGTTTTGTTATGGACATCTTGAGCTAGTTCATGGTGGAGCCGAGATGGGTGCATCGAGTTGCAACGAAGCATGTGTTGTCGTACTTTAGAGGTACAATGGAGTATGCTCTGAGGTATATTAGTGGTGATGGAGTGAGATTGCAGGGATATACAGACTCAAATTGGGTAGGGAGTGTAGCAGATAAGATCACCTCAAGTTTATGCTTCAGCCTTGGATCAATAATGATTTCGTAGTTCAGCAGGAAGCAGACTTCAATGAAACTCAATTAAATAGAGGCAGTATATGGAACAAGGTATGGTGAGTTGCAAGGCAATTTGGCTTGGCAAAAATACCTACAGGATTAATTGGTCAAGAGGTGGAGCCTACATTGATACATTGTTATAATCAAAGTTATATCAAACTCTTTGAGAATACAATGTTCCATGACAAGTCCAAGCATATTAAGATCAAGTATCACTTCATCGAAGACAAGATCTAGAAGGGGGAAGTGAAACTTCCATAGATCTCCACAAATGAGCAAATTCCAGGCATTCTCACCCAAACCCCTGGTAAAATAGAAGTTTGTGTTTTACAGGGACACTCTAGGAGTGGTTCAAAATACATTCCTCGCTATGAGGGAGTGTTGATGTTTGTAGCTCAAACAAGTGCTTCTGCACTGTCTAATTGTCTAGGTGTGTAGAAGTCGTTTAATAGTCCTTTAACCTTAGCAATTAGTGTAATTATTAAAGTAATTTCTTTCTATGAGAAAAAGTCAGTTAATCTGATGAAATGCAGATGTTATTTCCATTAGCGAATCAAAGAGTGTATTTTTTCTTAAAATTTTAGCATTACAATTAATCGCTTCTGGGTGTTTGCCTTGTCAAACTTCATATGGTGTTAATTTTAAGCAACAATGGTATGTTCTATTCTTTAGAACAATTTTACTTCAATTTCTTTATTAGCCTAGTATCAATATTAAAATTACCAATCACATCAACACGATAGTAAAATGTTGATAGAACATAAACATAAACAGTAGAAGACAAGCCAAGACAAGAGGACACAAGATCTGGCACCAGACAGGGAAAGCCCCAATGTGGGAAAACCCTTTATCAAATCTTCTTTTAGTCTTCAATAGTTTAGCAGAGAGAGCTAGTACAATTTACAAATCTGATTATTTATAACAGCAGCAAAAGAGCCCTAAGCAAAAAAGTCAACACTGGTCAACAGGGCAAATTTGACCCTCAGCAAATCAATCAACTTCAGCCTCCAAATTACAAGATAAAACAACCCTCAAAACAGTCAAATTCATCCCAGTCAAAGTCTGGTCAAACAGCCCACTTGCAGTCAACCCTAGTTGCATTCAACATTGATCAACACTTGGTCAAACTGTCCAGAAATTCGGTCTCCTAAAATTTCAACCTCCTGAAATTTCGCTCTCCTGAAATTTCGGACATGTGGAGAGAGAGAGGCCCAGAAATACATACCCAATCAATGAGGAGAGAGACAAAGATGTGTGAAGATCAGTGAGTCCAAATGAGGCTAAGTCACCATCTATTTATATGCAACGTTGAGGATGAATAGACGTGACTGTTGGGCTTCAAATCCTACATAAATTCCCTGACCGACCTTGACAATTTGACCATAATCAAAATAAATTCATAACTTTGTACATGTCAGAATCGGATGACCTTTAGATCAATCCTACAGCTCTCGGAGAGAGGAACCCAAGAAAAATATCAGTTGTCATAAATAAGATGACCCATGTGGAGTTTGGCCCTAGTTGCCAATTTTAACACTCCCTCTCAAGTAGGAAGAACTCCATCTGCTAATCCATCTTCCAAATTGTACTATCTCTGCCATCAATGCACTGCTCTACACTGCAATGCTGAACTATGAAGAAGAAAAAGTGATCGAGAATGTATCATACCATTCTCTAATGACCCGAAGTCATTCCCAATCAAAGGAGAGTGTGTCATACCACTCTTACTGACCCGAAGTCAGTGCCAATCAAAAGAGAGTGTCTCATACCACTCTTATTGACCCAAAGTAACTTCCAATTGATCCCAAATCAATATCAGTGATCCTAACATAAGGAGTACGGCAATACACGATGCGTCCATCGGTAGTACTATGGTCCCTATCCTAATTTACCTACTCATTGGCCAGATGAGAGGCACTTCCCATGAGTCCCAGACTGCATGGGTAGGATGTCTCAGCAGGAGAAGGATGAACCACTCATCCTACATACATGTCGCCAACGGGTATCGCAAGCGAAGGTTGAACCACTCACCCTGTACAAAACAAACCACTAGGGGAAGGTTGAACCACTCACCCTATGGTTGCTCATCGCTCCAAGAAGTACCCCAAGGCCCTCGGAGCTCCCAGAGCTCAATGTCCATCTCATACAGGACCCTCAAAAGAGGGTCTCTCCATGACTCCAAGTCGTTCTCGGAAGGCCAAGAACTTGACCTTCCTCAGGGGCTTTGTCCGAATATCGGCAATCTACTCATCAGTCCCAATGTCATGGAGCCCTATTGCTCCTCGGTGTACCATATCCCGAATAAAGTCATACCCGATATCTATATGCTTAGAGTGATCATGAAACACTGGATTCTCTGATAATCGGATCCCACTCTGGTTGTCGCAGAGGATCACGGTGGTATCCAGCACATGTCCAAATAGCTCACTGAAGAGCTTCCTCAACCTGACAGCTTCACAGGAGGCCATACTAGCAGCTATGTATTTGGCCTCAACAGTGCTCAAGGCAACGGATTTCTGCTTCCTGCTCATCCAAGATATCGAAGAAGAACCCAAAGAAAAACAACATCCAGAAATGCTCTTGCGATCCACCACTGCCAGCCCAATCAGCATCAGAATAACCATGCAGCCTCAGTCCATGAGTGATTATGCCCTGAAGATATCTCAGAAGATTCTTGGCACCAATCCAATGTATATGATGAGGCTCAACCATATATTGGCTCAATGTGTTAACTACAAAACATATGTCCAGACAAGAGATCACAAAGAACATTAGTGCTCCTATGAGTTGACGATAACCAAAAGCATTTCCCAATTCAGGTCCAGCAACACTACCACATAACTTCTTAAAGTTAAGTTCCATCGGAATAGTCACAGGCTTGTAGTCCACCATCCCAAATCTTTCTAATATCTTCACAACATATTTTCTTTGAGAGAGGAAAATTTCACCTGACTTTTGCCAGACCTCCAACCCTAGGAAATAGTGCATTAGTCCTAGGTTCTTAATCTCAAATTCAGAAGCCAACTCCCTCTTACATTTGTAAATGAGAGACTTTGCACATGTTAGAAAGAGGTCGTCCACATAAAGTACCAAAATGAGAGGTTTATCATTTTCAAACTTAGAGTAGAGATTCGGGTTGGCTTCACTAGTAGTGAATCCTAGCTTCATCAGATAGCTATCGATCCTTTCATACCAAGCCCGGGGTGCTTGCTTCAATCCATAGAGAGCTTTCTTCAACCTGCATACATGAGATTCCTGAACATGAACTTCAAACCCCTCGAGTTGTTCCACATAGACTTCCTCTTTGATTGAACCATACAAGAAAGCGGCCTTAACATCCATCTGATGTAGGTTCCATCCTTGTGAGGCACGAAGGGCTATGATCAAGCAGATGGTGGTGTATCGGGCAACAAGGGTAAATATCTCATCGTAATTTACACCTTTCCTTTTAGAGAAGCCTCAACCAACAAAGCGAGCCTTGAACTTTTTTGCACTTCCATTACCTCCATGCTTGATTTTGTAGAGCCACTTACAGGTGACAACCGATTTGTCATGGGGTCTAGGGACCACATCCCAGACATCATTCTTCATAATTGACTCGTATTCTTCATTCACAACATTTGTCCATACGTGATGCTTCACGGCCTCTTCAAATGATGAAGGCTCATTTTGAATGATAGTGCTCATGGCGGTCAAATATCCTTGATCCATGTTCGGCTTCTTGCTTTCACGAAAAATCCCCCTTGGTGCAATGTGTTTCTCGGCATCTTCGAGAGTCTCCCTAAGCCATGAGGATCTCCTTTTGGAGGAGGAGGGCTCATGAGGAAGAGGATCAATAGGAATCATAGGTTCATCAACATCAGGCATCGTTTCGTCTTCTTTTCCACCCTGATTTCCAGTGTCAACTTCTTTGTCCTTCCTTAGGATAGGAAGGTTGTTGATCTTCCTAAGGACCATATCTTCGTCGAAGGTGACATCAGGACTTATCTCAACTTCCTTTCGAATAGCCACATAAATTCTATATCCCTTAGAATTTTCACTATAGCCCACAAAGATTCCTTTCTTTCCAGATGCACCCAATTTGCTTCTTTTCTCTTTCGGCACATGAAAATATATGGGGCTTCCAAAAATTCTAAAATGAGAAAAATCAGGTTTCTTACCAATGAACATTTCTTCAGGAGTCTTGGAGTCCAATGCTTGATGAGGGCATCGGTTTTGAACATACACGGTGGTATTTGTAGCTTCAACCCATAGGAACTTCAGAAGGCCTTGATCCTGAGGCATGGCACAAATTGCTTCTACAATAGAGCGATTCTTCCTTTCAACCACACCATTCTACTCAGGGGTGTATGGCATTGTAGTCTCCCTCTTAATGCCAGCTTCTCTGCAATAATCTTGCAGTTCATTGGATTCATACTCGTTCACATTATTAGTCCTCAATATCTTGATTTTCTTCTCGGATTGGTTTTCGATCAAGGCCTTGAAGTGTCGGAACCAGGTGAACACTTCATCCTTCTTCTTCAAGAAGTAGATCCAAGTCTTGCGAGAATAATCATCCGTAACGGTGAGATAATATAAGTATCCTCCCAAAGAGTTTATGGGCATCATACCAGATATGTCAGAGTGGATCAATTGTAATATATTTGAGGTCTTGTTATTACTTGTGGGGAATGGTCCCCTTGTAAGTTTTCCTTCGGCACATCCCGAACATACACCTTCATGCTCTACTTTGAATTCAGGCATACCTATCACCATCTGTCTCACATCGGGTAGGGCCTTATAATGAAGATGGGCAAACCTCCGGTGCCATAGTTCAGATTGTAGAGATGTGTCACAAGACATGGCTCCCAATGGACTTCCTCCAACTTGATACAAAGTGTCAACCCTGAACCCAAGAGTAAAAGCATCTTTAAAATTTCTTTTCCAAACGCGTACCTTTCCATCGATGAATGCCACCATGAATCCTTTGTCTTCCATTGCCAAAATGAACACCAGGTTCTTCTTGAGATCAGGTACATATAGTACTTCTTGTAAATGAATACTGTTATCTTGATTCAATTGAATGGTAGCATTCCCTACTCCCTTCATGGGATAGGTGGCATCGTCTCCAAGGATGATCTCCAAGTTTGTCTCCTTCTCTATCTGATTAGAGAGAGCTTCCTTGTATTTGGTGAAGTGCCTTGAGGCACCACTATCAATTAGCCAATTCCCCAAAGTGTCCGGTGGAAAGGTAGTGGAGAGGGTTGATATAAGATAGTAGTCCTTTTTCTTATTGTTAGCAACATTTGATTCTTCATACCTAGAGTTCCTTGCTTTCTTGGAGGGTCAACCATTTCCTTGATGTCCCGCATTCATTTTTCCCTTGCCATTGGACCTACCATTCCTTTGATCGTTGTTGTTGAAGCTTCCCCTGGAATGATTGTGATCATCATCATGAGATGTGTCCCTTCTATTTCGACACTCCCTTGCATGGTGGCCAAACTTACTGCAAACAAAGCACCTGCCCTTCCTTCCTCCCTTAGATGCAAGCTTTCCATTGAAATGACCTTTAGACCCTGCATTATTTCTCCTTTTGGCATGAGCGAAGAATGCAGTGGGGTTGCTTCTATTAGAAGGCATTTCTTTCTCCACCATTTTTGTTTTTTCTTGAATGCATCTCAACATTAATTCTTCAAACCCTAGAATTCGATCATTGTTAAGGACAGTGGTTCTAAATATATACCACTCAGGTGGGAGTCCTCCAAGGGTGGTTAGAGTAAATTCCCTGTCCAGAATGACTTCTCCAATTGAGAGTAAATCATTCTTAATCTCTGTAATCCTCAAGAAATAGGATTGAATATCCTCGTTCTTGCCCTTTTTAATATCCTTCAACTTATTCTTGAGAAAGAGAATTTGATTAGCAATACTAACCTTGAACATGTCGACCAACCTGTCCTATATCTCCTTGGAGGTCTTCAATTCGAAGATATAGGCCACCAGATGCTTGTCAATGGAATCCCTGATAATCTTCTTCACTTTGACTTCAGCCTTATTGTACTTGGTCTTTGCAGCAGCCGGTGCATTTGAAGGAGGCTCAGAGATTTTACCCTACACATAGTCCATCACTTCTTTTTCTTCCAAGGTCAAATCAAGAGACATCTTCCATCCATGATAATCAGATTTATCATAGAGCTTGTCTTCAACCAGGAAGTATGATGAGGAACGCATTGAACCTTTTGTCCTTGTCCAACAGTCTTTGGTGATTGTTCTTTCACTCTTGCTTGGTCTTTTTCTTCACCTCAACTCTGATACCATGTTAATTTTAGGCAACAATGGTATGTTCTATGCTTTAGATCAATTTTACTTCAATTTCTTTATTAACCCAGTATCAATATTCAAATTAGCAATCACATCAACATGATAGTAAAATGCAGAAAGAACATAAACATAAACAGAAGAAGACAAGCCAAGACAAGAGGACACAAGATGTGGCACTAGCCAGGGACAAACCCCCATGTGGGGAAACCCTTGATCAAATCTTATTTTAGTCTTCAATAGTTCAACAGAGAGAGATAGTACAATTTACAAATCTGATAATTTATAACAGCAACAAAATAGCCCTAACCAAAAAAGTCAACGCTGGTCAACAGGGCAGATTTGACCCTCAGCAAATCAGTCAACTTCAGCCTCCAAACAGCAAGATAAAACACCCCTCAAAACAGTCAAATTCAGCCAGTCAAAGTCTGGTCAAATAACCCACCTACGGTCAGCCCTAGCTGCAGTCAAAGTTGGTCAATTGGTCTCCTGAAATTTTGGCGTCCTGAAATTTCGCTCTCCTAAAATTTCGGTCCTGTGGAGAGAGAGGCCCAAAAATCCGTACCCAATCAATGAGGGGAGAGAGGAAAGTGTGAAGATGAGTGTGTCCAAATGAGGCTAAGTCACCTTCTATTTATATGCAATGTTGAGGATGAATAGACGTGAGTGTTGGGCTTCTGAGCCTACGTAAGTTTGCTGGCCGACCTTGATAACTTGACCATAATCAAAATAAATTCATAACTTCATTTGTACATACTACATATCAGAATCGAATGATCTTTAGATCAATCCTACACCTCTCGGAGAGAGGAATCCAAGAAAAATATCCGCTGTCATAAATAAGATGACCCATGTGGAGTTTAGCCCTAGTTGCCAATTTTAACCTATGGTGAATGTAGAAATTTGGAACCCATTTAATATTCAGCAGACTTAACAGTTTTCAGGACTTCAGGATTGGAAAAAAGGCAATGTTTCTACTGGATTCTATCATGTATGAGGCTATGGAACTGAAATTTAATCCAGAGCACCAAGCCCCCTATGTACCTTGATATCAGTGGTGCTGCTCATTGAACTCCTGTCTCGTGACCATAGCAAGCAAAATCACTGATTAGACATGTTAAACTTTTTATACCTTATTTTCATGCTTGGATTAGGGAGTTTCATCAAAATTGTTAAGTGTTGGCTGATGCCCCTAGAGGATCAAGCTTCCAACTAGAGGCAAAGGCTAGAGCCTATAGGATGGGGGACACAGGGTGATATTGATGATGAGGATCACGATATAGGCAATGATTTTAATATCTAGTTACTGTTTATAACATGATGTTTTTGTAGTCTAGAGGCAATTTAGAACCTCTTTGTTTATGTATTTTGATTCAGATATGGAGTGCATTAAGATATTTTGGTTATATGCACTCTTACTTGCTATATACATGAGAAAACTTGCATATTGTGTGGTTTAAATTTTACATGTACATACATATATATATTTTCCATGGTGTGTGTGTGTGTATCAAAATTGAATATTTTATAACTTTTTTGGCTCTCCAGTTCTTTCTACTGCTGTGGTCCGGATCCAACCAGTTTTCAGTTTTAAGTGTCCACCAGTTTGCGGATGGATCCAGTTTTGATAACATTGGTACAAACTAAACAGGAACAGAATACACGAAAATTTTGAAAAGACATTTAAATCTCAAATGGATTACACAGTTTACCTGTCGAAGTTTCTCAAAGGACTGAACACTGTTCTCACGCCTTTGCATCTGCAACCAACGACATTCTTATCATAAAATTGCTCATATATAGCATCAACTAGAGCTCTGAAAATTTATTCTGGTGCTTTCGCGCAATCCTCCTTTTGAGAAATCAAAAAGGTAGCAAGAAAAACATGTATGAACACTCCAATTTCAATTAATGGTTTTACAGAAAATATAGATACATTGTTTTTATTCACAAAACAATTAGGACCATTTACACTAATTCATTCCAAACCAAGACAGGTACACCTTGGCAAATCAACTGGCATGAAATATTTATTCTGCACAATGCACAAGAACGCTCTTTATATCAAGCAGCAGTTAAACCTACCCGCCTTGTGTGGAGCCGATGAGCCTTCTCTCTTGGCCTGAAAACATTGTATGGGTTGGTGTCATTCACAGGTGGAGGTGGCTGCATACAACAAAAATTGAACAATTAGAAGAGCTCAGTAGAATATTTTAATGATAGACAAGTGACACAACCTCCATGTTTCCCATTTGCATACAATAGCTATGTAAATAGATGGACCCAAAGAACAAAGTATTCTGAAAACTGCAATTATAATGAGAGCAAAATGTGTCAAATCAGTGAAAGGTATCGGCGTGCTCCCTGCAAGTGATAGGGAAACATCTGGCATGGAAGGTTGGCAACAGTGTACAGGTGAGGATAGGAAAATGTTATAATCCTTAGATGTGGAGAGAGATTAATATTTCCTGCTAATAACTTGGTTTTTACAGGGACGGGGCTTCACAGCACTGGATCCGGTGGGAGCTTCAAATGACACTGATTTATAGACTCAAGGCTGGATGCAACCTCGGGAATTATAATAAGCCGGAGATCATGCAAGGCTTTGGAATTCTTATACAGAAAAAAAAAAACATAAAGGGGACATGTAAGACTTTGGGATGATGAGGACACACTAGTTTGGGCTTACAATAAAACTTGTGGTTGCTACATTGCATAATTGGGCTATGAATCTATGAATGTATCAGGCCCACAAATGAACAGCTGGTGGTGGAAGAAGATCAGGAAATTAAAGGCCGCATTAAATTCAAGGATATTGTATGTGGTTAAGATTGAAGAATAACATGTTGACTTCGGAACTACATCAGAAAAGATGCAGTCCAGTAACTGGAATTTATTATAAATGCAACATATTCTGAAACCATTTCGCATTTACTTATCTATTGCCATTTTCTCGACAGGTCTGGAAGGAGGCAGAAAAGTTAACAGGCATCCTAAATTGTTGGAATGCAGAGGCTGTTGTAAGTTGTACATGTACAATGAACATTGAATATTCAAGAATCAAGACCAAGCATATCACATTCTAATTGCTAAATAGTAAATTTTGATTCTATTTATTTTTTTTAAGTGAACTATGAACTTTGAGAAGTAATATATTTTAATTTGATTAGATAAGTTGCAACCTGCAATTTAATATGGATAAAAAACTGTATTTCGGTATATATATATATATAAAATGTGTCCCCCGTGTCTTGTTTCCAGGTCGTTGCGTTTCGTATTGAATACTCGTATTTACGTGTCCTCCGTGTCTCGTGTCCTCGTGTCATGTGACTTAGCTTAGACAATATTGATGTATTGTCTCCGTGGAGGGTGGAGTTTGAGGAGCCCCTCTTGGAGGAGTCACCTTCATAGTTAGAGCCAGTGGCAGATGATCCATTAGAGCAGGGGCAGCAAGAGGAGGACTCAGAGTCAGAGGAGCAGCAACACTCAGAGGAGGAGGAGGAGGAGGAGGAGGAGGACACTGCGGGAGCATCAGCGTCAACACCATCTGCTATAGATATAGGAGAGCATAGCCCCATACCTAGCACTCATTATTTGACATTAGGTGCAGAGGCAGGGTCAGGGCCTCCTACTACTAGGGGCAGGCCTAGCAAACAGCCCATCATGTTTTCCCGTAAAAGGGGGAGAGGGCAGTGATTTATATAACTCATGATGATGAGATACTTTTATATATGTGATGTTATTTTGTATTGGTTCTCCACATTTGAGTCCTTGAATGGACAATTATCAGGGATCAGGAGGATTTGGTATCGCCTTTGATGTATCATTTCTATTTGACATCATATATATCAGTGTTTTCTTCATATTTATGTGCCAATGTGTTTATTTCATGTTGTTATTGCTTTATATGTTTAAAAATCTTAAAAAAATGAATATATTATGCATTTTTAATGCTTGCCGATATTTGCCGATATTTTGCCGATATTTTCGCCGATATTGCCGATAAGATATTTTCTGGACCCTCGCCGATATTATCAACACTGATAATAAGTAATGCTCATTTTAGCAAAATAGGCACCCAATTTTAGAATTAGTATTGTGCTTATGCAAGACAAAGAAAGGCACAATTTAGGTTAGGTATGTTTTAGACTGAAGATCTATCCTTACCATTAGCAATGAAATTTGCAGCATATTTGGATTATAAATTCATGGTATTATGCAAATGAAGGCCATTAAATGATTTCTGTGCAAGTTGTAAATCTAGGCATATTGCTGACCCATGAAGCACAACCCTTATAAGACTTGCGAGTACCCACGAGTCTTATATTGAGACGGGTCACTCGCATAGAACCCGTGGTTCGTACCTGTACCCGTGAAGACCCGCATTAAACTCATCTACCCGCATTGAACCCACATAAGACCTGCACAATACCCGTGAAGACCCTTAAAATTTGTTTTTTTTTTTTTTTTGGGAGATCATGTGGAGGGAAAGGGAAAATGGAGGGAATAAAATGTTTTATAAGCACCTCTCTCCCTCCCATTTCTCATTCACTTGTCATTTGAGTGTTTGACTCATTTCTATGAGTGTTGAGTCTTGACTGAAAGGGTTGAGTGACTTCATTGTACAGTGAAGGAGCTCTTGTAGGAGGCTAAAGGAGGCTTCATTAGACCCAACTTCATCACAATCGGGTAGGCTTCATGAAACTTGATTGCTTGTTTGAATTTTTTTTGTTTCAAATTATTTTAAATTTTTTTGGGCCCTGTGGTTGAGATTCTTAGCCACGCACGAGCCCTGTGCGTGGTTGAGAAACTTAGCCATAAGGCTTGTAGGCCTGAGATTTTTGTGGGCTCGTAGGTTGAGAAACTCAACCACAGGGCCTATAGGCTGAGACATGGCTAAGAAACTCAGCCACAGGGCCTGTGGGTTGATAAAATCTCACGCTTGCAGGCCTTGTGGCTAAGTTTCTCAATCACTGGGCCTAAATTTAAAAAAAATAAATTGAAATTCTCCTAATTCTAAATAAATTAAAAAAAATCAAATTCTCGAATCTCAATTTTTTTTTCTCTTCCAGATTCTATCACCATGCCACTGAAGAGTAGTAGAAAGTCTCGTGATCCAGCATGGGCACGTGGTCAACGACTCACTCCCGGTAATGACCACCATGTCAAGTGCAATTATTGCAATGCCACAATGTATGCGGGCATAAATAGGCTAAAATACCACCTAGCTAGAATTATTGGGAATGGTGTGGAATGTTGCCCTGATGAAGTCACTGCTGAACTGGTAGCTGCTTTGGAAGCCATTAAAGAAGAAAGTTCTAAGAGGGAAAGAAGGAAGGTTGAGGTTGTCGGGATAGGTAGATCTCAGAATGAACCGCAAAATCAAAGTGCAGGTAACTCCTCTTCAAGTGTTGTGGCAAACAAGAGTATAACCTCTTCTTTCTTCGCTCCTTGTACAACTCTAGGCTCTCATCCAACCTTGGAGAGTTTTAATGAAAAGAAGAGGAAGGAGGCAAATATGGCAATGAGGAGGTTTTGGTACCATAATAGTCTTTCATTCAACTATGTAAAGTCTTATTTTTATTAGTCCATGGTGGATGCCATTGCAAGTGTTGGCCCTGGATACAAAGCCCCATATTTTAATTCACTTAGGGGGAAAGAGCTAGATGAGGAGCTTGAGTGTGTCAACGCACAATTGGAGAGCATTAAAAGGTCATGGAAGTTTACAGGTTGCACAATTATATCTGATGGGTGGACAGATTAGAGGGGTAGAACAATAATATATTTTGTTGTAGTTTTCCCTAAAGGAACCATGTTCCTAAGATCCATTGATGCATATGCACATGTAAAGGATGCACATTTGATTTATACATTGTTGGCTGAGTTTGTGGAGGAAGTTGGGGTTGCAAATGTTTTCCAAGTCATCATGGACAAGCCAACAAATAATGTGTTAGCTGGAAGGTTTTTTTGTGCCAAATACCCCACCATTTTTTGGTCCCCATGCGCCGCCCATTGCATAGACTTGATACTGGAGGACATTGGGAGGTTGAAGTGGGTGCAAACCAATTACCAAGTATATTTATAACTATGCTGGGGTGTTGAACCTTATGAGGGAATTCACACAAGGTGAGCTTAGTCACCCAACTGTCACACGGTTTGCTACAAACTTTCTTTACATCCAAAGCCTTATGTATGAGTACCAAGATTTGAGAAGAATGTTTTGTAGCCAACAATGGATATTTTGGAAAGATAGCACAAAACCAAAAGCATTGACTGTGAAAGTATTTGTTCTAGGTGATAGTTTGTGGGAGAAAGTCACTGAGATTGTTAGCTTCACGGAGCCCCTTTTGAAAGTATTGAGATTGATGGATGGAAAGAAACCTGCAATGGGATATATTTATGAGGGCATGGATAGGGCCAAAGAGGCCATCAAGATTTTCTACAAGGGAGATGAATCTAAATATCTCCCTTTATGGCAAATTATTGATTTCAAGTGGGACAACCAACTACATTCACCATTGCATGCAATGAGAGCATTTCTCAATCTAAGCTTATTCTATAATGAGGGGTCTAACATTAAAAAAGATCCTGAGGTGATGAGAGGTGTCATGATATGCATTGAGAAGATGTTCCCAAATCAAGATATTCAAAACAAAATCAACATTCAACGAGATATGTGCAAGGAAGCATCTGGCATGTTTGGATTCAGCTCAAGCCAATGTGTCGAGGACAAGAAAATGCCTTGTAAGTGCAAATGATTAGAACTTAGCTTGTAATTTTACTAGCTCTCTTTTGAGTCTTTTATATGTTTGGCGTTGCAAACTGATAATCTTTGTTGTTTTTTTTTACAGCCCATTGGTGGATAGATTGTGGCACTGAAGCATCACAATTACAAGAATTTGCCATTAGAGTTCTGAGTCAACCCTGCAACACTTCTGCTTGTGAGCGCAATTGGTTGGTATTTGGGCACATCCATAGCAAAAAGAGAAACAAGTTGGAGCATGAAAGGTTGGAGAAGTTGGTGTTCATCTACTACAACCTTCGAATGCTCACAAAATAAGTGCAGCCAAAGGATCTAGATCCAATTTTATTGGATAGTATTGATTTAGAGTCTGATTGGGTTGTGGAGGAGTCCCTTGATTTGAGTTGACTTGATGAAGAGACCGAGGATCTGTTTAGTTTTCCATCTCAAATGGAGACTCCAAATAGACCTGCCTCACAGTTGCTTCAACCTTTCGATGTTGGCACTAGCTCCACGAGGGCTTATTCTAGGTGTTGTCGTGCATGAGTGATGAGACTCAATATTATAATGAGACTATGACTTATCATTTATGACATATGTATTTGAATTTTGAACTTGTTGCCATTTTTGATTTTGATGATGGAATCGTGATTCCTTTTCTTATTCAGTATCTAAATGTTTTGCTTACAAAAATCGAATATGTTATGTTGTACTATTATAGCTATGAGAAGATGTTATGAATTATTGCATATATTGTGGTTTTTATAAGGATTGGAATTGTCATTAGTTTCTTTTTTTGTGCTTCTTTTTTGTATTTTCCCAAGTCTCATACGAGTCTTATACGGGTCGTGCTCGAGTCTTATATGGGCCGCTGAGTCAATAGCCAGACGAGGCTTATATGAGTACGAGTTGTGCAACACTGGTATTGACCCAAATAATTAGGGGACAATTATGATTGTGCATGCCTTTTCCAAGCTTTAAGATAGTTTTGAACATATGGCTCTCAAAACATTCGGAGAGGAATAAACTTGTTGCCAATGGCAAGTTGGTTTGGGGAAAGACTATCAAAGTGTATCACGCTTTACTCTTCAAGGTTTTATCAAAGAGTCTAGATAATGATTGTCTTGACTCCAAATTCTTTTGTTGCTTTGTGGATCTCTTGAAAGAATTTGATATTCTTTGCCAGATAAATCTTACCCTAGAGTTTAAGGCAATATTGACATTTTCAATCCTCTTATTGTTGCTATAATGAGGTTGTATGAGATAGTTATAGGTCATATCTGCACAACTCAAGGGCATTCAAACTTCATTAGGGGTAGTATTAGGTTCAAGCAAGGAGACCCCCTCACCCTAATTTTAGTTGAGTTCGACATTGATGAGTTGAAGGATGACCTTACAGAGAATACATATACTGGGGATGGTTGTCAATTGCATCATGTCATGATTGGCTAGCTCATGTTTGTGGATAAATTGTTATCTTAGATCCTCTTAAGTGAGACCTTTGTGGAGTTGTCAACTTAGATCCAAGGATAGGTCTCACCTTTCCAACAAGTGGTCCTTTGCATCTTGACCTCAACAACAACTCCATTCCTTGGGATGATGAGACATGCTATGGACCAGTTCTTTAGGACAATCTTCTATCTTGAGTTTTTTTGCTCTTTGGTCAAATGGTAGGACTCAGGGGAGACACACATATAGAGGTTGATGACTCATACGAGAGCAACCTCTGCTCTTCAGGAAACAAGATCAAGGAGCATTGAGACATCTTACCTTTCTCTTGTGCCCTTTTGCAAGGCATCCCTTTGGGATGTTTGGCTTTTGGCCCCTTCATTTCTTGTGTATCATTCAAGTTTTTATAACACTAATCTTTTGCTAATAAAGATTAGATCCTGGCGTTGATATGCTTTTTGTTTTTGGTTTTGTATAGGAGTGGCCCTTGTACTCCCACACTATACTGATACTATTGTACTTAGTAGTCTCATTGACCTATTTATGGTCATTTTTTGGACGTGAATAAAATTATTTGATTTTATGATTATCTCACCTCTTGAAGGTTTATAAAGGAAACTCAATTCCTGACCCTAGATAGCTGGTGATGAATCTTATCAAGATCAACCTTATGATCTTTAACACTTTTGAGAGCACTATGTCAAGCTCTAATTTCTTCTTTAGAGGATAGTAAGTGGGGGTTAATACAATATGTACAAACTCGGGTTTCCAATTCACAAGCCCTAGATTAACTTGAGGCCATCTTTCGACTCCCCAATAAACAAGGGGTGTGTGTTTCTTTCCATGCTTGAGTGCCAATGCTCCCTTGAGCATTTTCAAGGTGTTCCATCAAAGATGCACCTCGGTCGAAAGTCTAAGGATCTAGGATGTTACCAATTTATCAGGCATAATGCTTCGACATATATCTGTCGCAAACAGTTTGTTCCTTAGGTCATTGTCTAGGTTGAATTTGATGCCCATCCCTTAAACCTCGAAAGTATTTTCAGGCTTTCTTATTTCCTCACAGGGTACACACCCTAGGGAATTTAAGGACAATAAGGGAGAGATATCCTTAGTTGGCCCTTCATTCTTGGAGAAAATTGCTTGCATGGTCCTCCCAATATGTAAGTTTTGTTGGTTCTTATTACCCACCATAAGTGGGTAATGGTCGGTAACCCATAGGAGAAATTTTTCTTGTCATTTGACTGCCAATCAACCAACAACCCTATGATGGCCCATAGATAGCTTTACATCAGAGCTCTCCACCTATGCTCTGGTCAAATTCTCTCACCCATTTGGCATACTTCATGAAGGAAGGTGGGTCATCTATTGGAAGGTACTCTAATCGTTCTTGTAATCATGTGCTTTCATTTAATTTTTGGGCATACTAATATGGATCACAAACCAAGCTAGAACATTGATTGCTCTTGATTGTACCCTTGTTCCCATGCTTCTCTTGGGAAGTTATCCTTTGCCCCTAGTCTAGTGTGGCCTCCCCTGAGGTTCTTCCTTTAGGAGGTGCACTAATAAGAGGCATTGACTGAAATAGTGTGCCTTAGGTAATCCTTACTTACCACTCTCCATGCTTCCCTTATTATCCACATCGATTCTTTGGGTTGATTGTTATTTGTCATTGGGCTGGCACATTATATCCTCATCTTTGAGTGGGGGCCTGAAAATTTTCCCTAAGAGGTTGATGCAGTTGAAAGAATGTTAAAAGCATATGAAACCACAAGCAAACAAAAGAAAAATGCAAAATATGGCTTGGACATGGTAAGCACTTGGGTAGCCTAGCATGAGCTCTACTCCCTCAGTAGCGATCACTCAGTTCCTCAGCATTTCATGCTCCATCTAAAAGGAACCCTTGAATGTCCCAACCCCGATGAGCAAGAACTTGCTACATCTTTAAGGGGTATTGGAAAATCATAAAGCAAGCTTGGTCTCCTAAGCTATGGATGAAAGAAAGATAAATCATTAAAGTAAAAGGCACAACAGAGGGGTGGTAAATGAGGCTAAGGAAAAGGGTATCTCATGCCTCCAAGATTGCTTCCTCTTCTCATTATATCACTTAGAGACATTGGATACCCTCCAGTTGGTACCATAGCTATGATACCAACTTATGCCTCCATGATTGCTTCCTCTTCTCGTTATAACACTTAGAGACATTGGATCGCTTCTAGTTGGTACCATTGCTATGGCCATGGCCATCTTCCTTGAAGTCTTTACCACTCCATCACTGCCATTATAACATGCACATATGGATTGATAGGTCTACCCCTGACATGTCCTTCCCCTTGGGGGATGGAAGCACCTAATGGTGTTGAAGGTATAACCATAACTAAGACAAATGTTGTAACTTGCTTGCAAATCCCGAGCTAGAAACACAATGGAAGGAAAGGTGTGTGACCTATTTTTGTGCCCTTAACATTGAATATGGCTCACGATGATACTTAAAGATTTTTATCCTTGATGATGTTGATCTCACTTGATCTTGAGGGTATTTTTCATGTGGTTCATTACTCATGCATCATAGATCCTTTGAAGGAAGACTTGTCACTTGACAAATATCCAACACCTTCTAGAGGATGTTTTTCTCATTGTTGAGAACAAACATAACCTTGTAGGCCTAGCATTGCCCTCCTGAGATGGACATTGGGCCTTGATGAGACTCCACGTGGTTGTGTACCCTTTGTTATACCTCTAGATGCTAAAATGTTGTACCAGGAAGGCAAGGCACTGGCTTGTTTAATGATATACCTAGATGGACCCAAGATGCCCCCAAGTTGGTTTTGACCCTGTTTGATAGACGTTGGCTTGTTCTAGAGCCTAGATGAAGATGGTTATGACTGAGATGACTTGGGAGGGCTAGTACATCATGCCCATGTGCCAACGCTTGCCTCAGAGCTTGTCACATCACCACCATGTGCCCTTATTGAACATGACACCATGGTGGAAGAGGAGTTATTTGGAGATATACCCATGCAATTTGATGATTTCTTGGACTGAGGAGCACTCATGAGCCTCTTTATCACTTACTTGATGGAGATTGTCCATTTTCGTAGGATGACTTCATCATGGAGAGCCTTTATTCCCACACGTGGGCTATTTTGACATATTTATCATGTTTTGAAGCCATCTTAAGGTCGACTTGTGACCTTTAGGCCTAGTTGAATGTTTCAAAGTAATTTTTTAGGGCTTTTACTTGTAAATTAGTGAAAAGTGACTTACCCTCATATAAATAGAGGGGAGTTACTTTCATTTTGAATCATCACAAAACACAACACTTCTCTCTCTCTTAAGAAGTGCACATTAGCTCTCTTGTTCTTTTCTCTTGGATGCAATGTAATTGTGGCAGAACGAATTGTCTTGGGAGGGATATTTTTGCATGAGGAGACTTGTCTTGGATTGATAAAGTGATTTTTGATTGAATCATGTAAGTTTAGTATTGATATTCTTCCATTTTGCATGCAAATTTATGAAATTAGGGTTTCTTTCCGCCATATTAAAATGTGCAGTATATTTCATGAAATTTTGTTTCTTTATGCTTTGCAAAATTAGTCTTTCAAAAATCCATCAAAGGAACTTTGTGTATGCCTCCTTTGATTTTAATTCTCCACTTAGCTAAAGTTGCTAGGGTTTCTAAGAGAGGCTTCTTAGTCCTACACCCACATCATCCAAGTTCCTCTATCATTGATCTCACCATTATTGACTCCATTGCCCAATTGAGCGAAGGCACTAGACTAGCTTGTGGTGGTCATTTAAAGTTCTTTTTTTTCTCTTAAATTTATGGTAATTAGGGTTAGGATTAGCTTAAATATGCATTTAATAACAATTTTTTGTCCATTTTCTATTGCCCTATTGAAGGGATTACATTTAATAAATATAAAAAGGCAAAATCTAGCATTAACTGCATGTTTTAAACCAAAAATTAGGGTTGATGTCTTGATTTTTAATTGCTATCATATGCATTTTTAGTCATTAAAACCATTGTTCATTTAACACTAGCTTACCTTCTTCATAGCCTTTGCTTCGTTATTGACCATATCACTCATAGGCTATATGCCATTGTGTGCCCTAAATCTGCATATCATACAAAACCTAACTTATAACAACCTTCTAAATTGTAAAGGTATTAGGAACATGTACTTGAACTCTAGGTAGCTCTTATCTGAGCCTTTGAAGGCTTGGACAATACCTTTTCCTTCAATTATTAGAGCTTGAATTGCCATTGAGCCCTCCTTAGTTAAATATCTTGTTGGTGATCTTCTGTCGGGAAGCCTCCCTTGTGGGTATAACATCCACCGCTGAGTAGCTGGAGAGAACCCACAGAGGTGATAGTGGTAGCTGATTTCTTGTTGCCATAAGACCTAGATTGCAGTAGTGAGGCTTTGCACTAGGCTTGCTAGATTTTGTGGTAACAATTCACAAAGGTTTTCTTCCTCTAGTCCATTGATATCTTTATCAATTGCCTCCACTCTTCAAATATTCTTTGGATGCCCTAAGCTGTATCCTCCCTCTAGTAGAGGAAATTAATAAGGTGGTTAGAAAAGAAATATACTGAGAACTTATTCAAGCTAGTTAAATCTCCCTTCTACAACCTCTTGGCCCTAAGATAACCTAGTCTGAGCACTTTTTTGCAATTGAGGGATGACCTCATTATTTGCCATGATTACATTTGACACCATTGGTCACACAACCTTAGAATCCCACAACTAGTGGAGGATCTATTCCCACTAGTTATAGGTTGAAATTGATCACCAAGATTTATTAGTTATGCCATTTTTGGGAGATCAAGATAGAGGAACACTTCATTTCAAGTGTCCCATATATATATATATATCCCAAAAAGTATATATATATATATATATATATATATTTATATTATAATATATATATATTATATATATAAAGATTATATTGGGTCTCTTGCTACCTTTATTTCCTTTCTAATCAAAGATATTTGGTGCTATATATTTGAAATACAATCACCCTTAGATTACAAACCTTACAAACCATATCTAGGATGAGTCTGATGAAGGTTATCACTTCTTTTTTCTAGCCTATCTTAGAGATTAGAGGTGTTGAGCACGATGGAGATACCCCGAGGTAGAGACATAGAGGACATTAGGACTGTAAGGCGGTGCATACCCTTTTGCTTCCTTAGGAGACGTCCCATTTGCACACGATGATAAAGGCATACCCGCACTAGTTTGCCTCAATGCGTATGTTATCTCAAAATCAGGTCCTGATAGGCTGCTGGTCAGGTTGACTCTAAGTAACTATTTCAAACCTACTTTAGGCTGAGGCTTACTCCTCAACCTGAGAGGGCTCTCTCTAAATGGGTTAATGATTTTGATTATAGATAAGATGGCTAACTCTTGTAAAACAACTGTGAAAAGTATGAATGGTGGAAACACATTAACAACTATCCATTGGGCTTATGGAGTCAATAAAATCTCAGTATAACAATAAATT
>APFE031039076.1:170848-223005 GCA_000404065.3 Pinus taeda
TACATGGAAGTTAGGGCATTCAACATTTAAACATTCAGAACATAAACTCATATAGGACCACACAGTTTATAAATGTATACAGGAAGTCAGAGCACATTCAGTGAATTCTGAGTGATTATACATCCATAACACTGCAAGAATTAGGAAAAGGACAACATCATATATTCTGAACATAAAAAATCCCTCATGAATCTTGAGAAGTAAAGCCAAAACATATATTACTGAAACTGAGTCTTACATAAGCCAAATACAAGCTTTTTCATAAAATTTCCAACCCTTAATACATTAGTTCTTCTCCCATTTATAGAGTTCATGTAGATTCCTTCCTCCAACATGAGGGGAATTCGAATTCCTCCTTATTTGACACCTATTGACACTTAAACGAACTATTTAATACAAAGGACAGCTAACTAGGAGTCCTAGAGACCTAAAACAATTAGGAGTGTAACTCCTCATTATGATCAAAACAACCTTATCTAAACATTTAAAAGATTATTTGACACCTAAAACTCCATGAAGTCGAACTTGATGAAGCATCCCACGTGGTCATCTGACTGTTGAAGACAAACCCTAGAAATTAGGGAACATGTTTCCCTGTTTTTAGGTTTAGGATCCCTGAAAATGGCACGTGGGACAGAACCTTTATCTCCTCATCCATGAAACATTTTTCGAAACTGAAGGAGGTTTTTGTAGTCCAGGATGTCTAGAACAAAAACCTCTCTTGGTTTTTTAAAATACTTCTCCAGCTGTCCAGAATCGATCTTTGATGTTCCTAGAAACTAGGAGACTGTCCCTTGCTCTGTTCTGGCTGAAAAATGGGTCTTGGGATAGAGCTCATAACTTCTCACAAAAAACGTATTTAGAAAAACTGAAGGAGGCTTTTGGGAACCAATTCATGCTGAACAAAAACCTCTCTTGGTTTTTTGAAACACCGTCCCTACCTCCCAGAATGTGCCTTTGAAAAACATGTGTAAAACAAAGAAATATGCCTGTGAAAAACTTGCACCTACGGCAGTTTCGTAGCACAAGTTTAATCACCCATTTCTCCCAGCTCATAATTAATTTGAAGAAACTGAAAGAGGTTTTTCTAGTTCAGTATGTTAGGAATAAAAACCTCTTTCAATTTTCCAAAATATTCTTTCAGTGGCTCTGGAGACCTCCTGGAAGTGGACTACTTAAAACAGTTTTTCTCCTAAAACAGGCTGCTTCAGGGGTTTCGTAGCGCAAGGTTTGGTATGTGTATATGTCTTCATTTCTTGAATTTTCCTTTTGATTAGAGCTCAAACCTTCTCAAATGATCTTATTACACCTCTGAAGCAACATCCCTTTCAAAATAATCCCCTTTTTCTTTCAAGGTAGATCCTCAAAAAACAAAACTGTCACCTTCAGCAGTTTCGTAGCGCGCTACGAAACTGCTGTGTGAGTCAAAAACACATAGTTCTCTTTTTTTTTTTAAATTGTCTCTCTTGGGATTTCAGTGACTACAGATATAACCTATGGAGATATTGGTAATTCAAGCATTCCAACCTTTGAATTAAATCTTGTGAAATTGGAAACAAATTCTTTGGTGACTTGCATGTGACCTCCTTGAAGTTTTTCGCAAAATCTCCAACAACCAACCTGTTTGAAAGCTTGTCCAATATAATACACCTGCCTGACCTATGATCCTTCTCTTCTGTAAACAACTCCATGGAATTCCTGCAAGATGAAAATTGAAAGAGCTTGCACCATCTTAATCCGTCATTAGCCTCGCTTGACGATGAATAAGGGAAGCTACTTCACTTGGACTTCAAAGAATTCTGATTAAGTGCTTGTCATTTGCTTCTCATAGATGAACCCATACATAATCATAACTGAAAATACTTGGCTCCTTTTTTGAAATTTGAAAAATGACTTGACCAAGACTGACTTACAACTTTGAAACCATACAAGTTGTCCAAATTGTTTTTGAAATTTTTCAGTGATAACAGCGTAGATGCTTCTCACTTCCAGTCAATTGGTCAATGACCATCATTGTATCTCTCTTTGGCCTTAGATATAAGATTACCTCCAATTGGTTGTTCTAAGGATTACCTGATTGAGGCCTATCAATGTAGAGCATTCCCTAGGGAACATTATTAAGGTTGGCATTTGCTTACTTAGAGTTATGGATGATGACATGGTTATTCCTTGTTTTAGTTCTACATCTACTTCAACTTTTAGCACAACATAATCTATCTCTTTCTCTATGTTAGTGCTAACCTTCTTGCTTTTCCCCTTGTTGCTCACTACTTTTATTTCTCTTTTCATTTGTGTTTCTTTTTCTTTTTTTGGCACTTAGTTTCCTCTCCTGTTACCCACCACTTTGTGGGTGATATCCCCAGGAGAATTTTTTCTCCATGATGAGCCGCAACCGACAGTTAGCAGCCCCTTGATGCCTCCTACTAGCTCTTTGTGCCATTTCTCTGCCACCTGAGCCAGCCATGTGGTCCCTCACCCACCTGTATTGATCGTATGTTTGAAGGTGGGCCTCCCGAATCTAAAGGTATGTCTTGTCATTTGGTAATTGAGTATTGGGTTTACTTGTCATGGATACTTCTAGGTATGGATTGATGGGGAGATTTGGTGGAAATAGTGGGCTTAGTTTGTGCTCTTGTCCCCTTGATCTCTTTTGGTTGTTACCCTTGATCTTAGTCCATTGGGATCTCCTTTATTGACCATTTGGTTCTCGGGTGGTACTACTTGGGAAACCCCGACTTTGGGTGCGTGGTCCCGCTCCTTTACCCGCACATGTTACTCCCTTTCCACTCACTATACCCCATTCACCATTTCTTCCACTTGGGTCCACATTCCCATTCTGGGTCCACTTAGGGCTAGCCTCCCTATCCCCTTGCACCCACCTTGGGTTAGGCCTAGAATGATGCCCCGAAGGTTGAGCAATTAAAAGAAAAAGAAAAAGCATAATTGGCCACATTTAATAGGAAATTGTACAACAAAATGCAAAAGATGGCAGGGACAAAATAATCAGCACGTTGGCAAAAGCCAATGCATGAGATCTACCCCAATCCATGGCCATCACCTTGGTTCCATAGGCCCTAGATGAGCCTCCTTTATTATTCAGGAACCCATGATTGTCCCAACCCCTAGAGGGCAACGAACCGCCCTACCTAAAAGGGGGTAATCACTGCTATATCTTACATATCATGCTCTTGTCCTTTGAGCCTCGAGCAACTAATCAAAGAAATGCATAAAAGGCGAAAGGCATATAAAGAAGGGTGGAAAAATCAAGTTCGGGGCACCTCGTGTACCACGATTGCTCCCTCCTACACATTACATACCCAGGTGTGGGCTTCCCCTTATCTAACTACCCCTAAGCCCCACTATGTGGTCCACGGTTGCCCCTATCATTCCCTATTACATTCCACTTATTTGTCATTTGCCACCCCCATTAGAGGGATGTACCTTGGACATACTATCCCCTTTAAGGACTGAAACCACCTAATAAGGTACTTGGCTAACCCCCTTTGGAGCTTGGAGACACTAGCACATGCCAAAGGCGACTATGGAAGGGCATGCCATTATGAAGTGCCCACCTTGTTATCCATGATTTGTAAGCTCTTTTACCCGATTATTTTAATGATTGGTTGTACTGGAAGCCTAGGGGACACATTGGATCTTATGCAGGATTATAGGTGGTTTCCATTTGGGTTTGGTCTCCCTATATGGGATCCTAACCTCCAGAGGTCTACATTGGCACATGTAGGTTGTGCATAGAGAGTCATGGGCCTCCATAGCAACAGACAACACTCCACGGATCTTCATGGATGCTCAGAGACTACTAGCGATCCACTTTTGGGATGATGGTGATATGCTTGGTACATTATGCCCGACAGGCCCCCATAGGAGCCCCACACTCTTGGCAGGTGTCCCTGGATTGGTACGATGTCATGGCAACATTCATTCCACCACTTGGACCCTTGTAGAGGATCTACAGGCATCTCTGATTCATATGGAGACCCATGGGGTCATGTATGTGCCCTCAGACCCATTGGGAGCACCATAGGTCTACTTCTTGGAGAACAAGGGGCCACCCCCTTGTCCATCATTTTCTGAGGAATTTATTACTCGATATGGCACTTCTGGATATTATTATGCTTTGGAGGGCCTTACGACATGTACATATTATTATTTGGCCCCTTGTGAGGCTTATTTTTACATTTGTGAGCTAGTTTAGTGGGCTTGTCACCAATAGGGGTTTTATTTGCACATTATTTTATGATTAGGGGCTAAAGTAGGCCCATAGGCTAATTCGAACTCCTTAGGAGGCTATATATTGATGTTAGATACATTCACTTGGATCATCACTTGACTTGGGATCTCTCTAATATAGAGAACCTCACATTTTTTCCTTGGAGGATAGTTTTTCAGAGTTGGATGAATTTTGACGCATGGATTTGGGCTATTTATCTTGTCTTGGAGCTTTGTCTTGTGAACAAAATGCTGGTTGGATATACTCTATAATGTTTTAAGTAAATTTTGATGTTATTATTCTTGTTGCTGCATACTGCTAAAATTAGGGCTAGTTGCTGCATGATTGAAATGTGGAATTGAGCATGTTTTAGCTAATTTAATGTATGGGCCAATGTTATATGAATGAAATGTCCTAGATATTATTTGTCTCGATAAGCTTGCAGCGTTTGCTTTTAAGTATAAATGCTTGAAGGTCACTTTTCTTCTCCTTCTCTCAACATTGGATGAAGTTGACTTTTTGGGCCTCCTTGATCAAGAAGCCAAGTTCTTACTCATCATCATCCTTGACTTCATATCCCCAAGTGAATTAGGCACTTATCCCTAAAAAAGGGTGGTCATCCCCATCACCTTTTTCACTGTTTATCACTTTTGGCCATGTCTAGCCCTCAAATGTCACCTAGAGCGTCAATTTCCCGATAATTGACCCAAGGAAAAAATTCGATCACCTATAGGCTACTGCGCTGGTGGGTCCCCTCCTCCTCCAAATTTGAGGCAATTTTAACGGTGGAATCTTTGGGAGTCCCAAGCCCTAACTCTAGGATCTAATTTTGCCTAGGCATCCCCAAGGCTAGACCTCAACAGGATCAATTCAATCTTTTGAAGTAAACATTCTTGTTTGGTCCTTTCCCTTCACCTTGTCCAGGATAGGAACATCATTGGTTGCTACATTCCATCCTCGAACCTGGGCTGGGTCCACTTGGCCTTGTCTGGTCCCACTTTTCAATAAAGATTATTTGTCAAGGACCATTTGGGAATCCAAGTTTCCCAAGGATTATAGGGATTGAGAACCTCGTCCGTAAGTCCATTCCTTCTCCCTCAACCCTCCATTCCTCACCCCCTTACCCTTGGCAGACTACGTCCCTTGCTTAAAGAGCAAGCAAGTTCCATTCTTCACTCCATCCTTGGGAAAGGGGTTTCTAGGGTCACTTTCCACCTATTCGTTGACATATAGTTTACAAGTGATCCCTACACTACTGAGACTCCTCCCATCGGTGAAAGTCAGTGAAGAGCAGGGAGACTTAGCTGTGGTGACAGTGGGCTAAGCCTCCACCGTTGCCCTTAACCTAGCAATTTCCCTCTTAGGAACCCCTTTTAGATCCCTTGTTGGTTTGAGTGGTAACAAATCCCACACTACTTTTGTAGCTTTTTGTACATTCTAGCGGCTAGCCACACTACTGAGTGGTTGCCTCCACTTGCCTTACTCTCACTTTAAGGACTCCCTCAGAGCCCCGTTCTTCTCCTCATCATCTTGCTGGTTAGCACACTTGCCAACTAGCCGAGACTCAAACTACGATACTGGTCGATGCTCCTTCTTGGGGGCTCTAACCTGCTCTTGCTCTAAGGACTCCCTTAGAGCCCTGCTCTCCTTAACCCTCATGTCTCTGCTTTGCACACTTCCTTCCTTGCTGCTCAAGGTTGTGCCTGTCTCAACCTATAACAGGTACAAATTCTTCTTCCTCACACCTATCTGCTTCTTACATCCAGAAGCTAAGTGCTTGAGGTAAACCTTACCTTCTCTTAAGATGACATGATAACCATTGTCTTCAAGGGTAGCTACTGAAACAAGGTTCTGATTCAGGCTTGGAACATAGAGGACATCTCTGAGATGGAGAGAGTTACCTGACTCCCTCTTAAAAGTGACAGTACCAATTGCCCTAGTTGAGTACTTACCATCACCTCCTAGCTAAATCTGAAACTGCATGTCCTTCTCCTTCAGGTGGCTGAAATACTCCTTGTTCCCGGTCATGTGGAAGAATGCTTCTGAATCAATATACCATACACTACTGTCTGCTCATCTTGCCATGCAAGCTATCAATGACAAATCTTTCTCGAACTGGGCAGAAAACACATCCACCTCAGTTGATGCAGCTACATGATCCTTACTGGAATCCTTCTTCCGATGAGGACACTTAGTGGCATAGTGTCTGAACTCATGGCAATGGAAGCACCTGATCTTGCTCAAATCCTTCTTCTTCTTCTCATCCTTTTGATTAGACTCGACCTCTCCTTGATCCCTCTTGCCATTGGCTTTGCTACCTTTGCCTGCGAGGGCAAAGTTCTCCTCGTCCTCTTTTGAAGTTGATCTCCTAGCTCTCGTCCCTCTCCAGATCTCTTCTTGAATGCAATCACTCCACAGTCTTCCCCAATTGGGAATATTCTCTCTCCCACTTACTGCATTCTGGAAATTCTCCCAAGACTTACGAAGTCCCAGAAGTGCAGCAATCACAAGGTCATTGTTTGCTACAGTCGCACCCACACCACCTAGCTCATCCCAAACCTGAGTGAACTTTGAAGGATACGTGATGATGGGTTCTCCTTTTCTCATCTTGATGCTTCTTAGCTTCTCCTTGAGAGCAAGCTTCGTAGCATCGTTGGAATGTTAAATTTGGCAACTAGGGTGAAACATCACTTTGGACAGCTCTTATGAGGCAACTGATATTTTTCTTGGATTCCTCTTTTCGAGAGGTGTAGGATTAATCTACAGATCATCCCATTCTAACATGTAGTTATGAATTTATTTTGATTATGGACAAATTGTCAAGATCGGCCAACCATCAAATTAGCCTCCTCCAACCTTCAACGTTGCATATAAATACAAGGTGCCTCCTCCTCATTTTGGTATCTCATCTCATTCATCTTTCTCTCTCTCATCTTGATTGGGTACAAATTTCTAGGCCTTTCTCTCTCCACATGTGCGAAAGCAACACTATCTTTTCTAGCTGCTGCGCTGATCAGATTTGAACGAAATTTTAGGAGGCCGAAATTTCGGGAGGTCGAAATTTCAAGAGACCGAAATTTTAGGAAGCTGACTTTGACCATCGTTGACCCTGTTTGACTTTGGTTTGTGAGGGAGACTTCTATTTGGGTAGGCTGCTGTTTTGGGCACAAAAACCGAGGTAGTTTGACCCCTGCGATGACCACCGTTGACTACCCTAATTCAGGTTGCTGCGTTGACTTGTTGACCAGATTTGACTAGTTATTTTCAGACTATTTTGGGCTGCATTATCTTGCTATTGGAGGCCGAGTTGACCAAGGTTGACTGAGTTGTTTTGGAGGTTAATTTCAGCCCTGTTGACCAACGTTGACTGTCTGGTTAGGGCTTTATGTTTCTGCTATTTTGACTGATCAGTTTGGGCAAGTGAATATTATAAATTGTACTCTCTCTCTTTGCTAAACTTTTGAAGAATTATAAGAAGAATTGATCAAGGGTTTCCCCACATTGGGGTTTGTCCCTGGCTGGTGCCATATCTTGTGTCCTCTTGTGTTGGCTTGTCTTTTACTATTATTGTTTATGTTCTATCTACATTTTACTATCATGTTGATGTGATTGCTATACTAGATATGATATTGGGCTAATAAAGAAAATTGAAGTAAAATTGCTCTAAGCATAGAACATACCATTGTTATCCTAAAATTAACATGGTATTAGAGTTGAGGTGAAGACAAAGCCCAAGCAAGAGTGAAGAGCAATCACTAAGAGGAGCAATCATTGATCAAGAACAAGTCTCAATGGCCTCCACATCCTACTTCAAGTGCAATAATAAGCTTTATGATATGTTTGATTATCATGCATGGAAGATGTCTCTTTATTTGACTTTAGAAGAGCATGATGTCATGGATTATGTGTAGGGAAAGATTCCGAAACCTCCTTCAAATGCATCGGCTACTGTTAAGACAAAATACAAGAAGGGTGAAGTCAAAGCCAAGAAGATCACCAGAGATTCTATTCATAAGCACTTAGTTGCTTACATCTCCAATTTGAATACATCAAAGGAGATATATGATAGGTTGGTTGGCATGTTCAAATCTAGCAATGCAAATCAAATTCTTTTCCTCAAGAACAAGCTGAAGGATATAAAGAAGGGAAAAGGTGAGGATATTCAATCCTACTTCATGAGGATTACCGAGATAAAAAATGATATTCTTTTGATTGGTGAAGCTATCGCTGACAGGGAGCTCACTCTCATTGCCCTTGAAGGTCTTCCTCCCGAATGGCATGTGTTCAACACTACTATTCTCAATAACGAGAAAATTCCTGGTTTTGAAGATTTGCTAACTAGATGTTCTCAAGAAGAAACAAGGATGATGGAATTGGAGATGCCTTTGAATAGGAATAATCCTACCGCATTCTCCGCTCATGCCAAGAGGAAGAACAACGCAGGTTCAAAGAAGCAGAGTCACGGAAGATCGGGATTCAAAATGGAAGGAAGGGAAGATGCTTCGTTTGCAACGAGTTTGGTCACTATGCCAGGGAGTGTCCAAATAGAAGGGACGCATCTCATGATGATGATCACAATCATTCCATGGACAACAACAACAATCGAAGGAATGGCAGGTTCAACAACAAAGGGAAAAGGAATGCTTCCACTACTCAACTTGGAAATGATCGAGCTTCTAAAAGAATAAGACTCTCCAGGTATGATGAGTCTAATGTTGTAAATTCTAAGCAAAAGGAATTTTATCTTATATCTACCCTCTCTATTGCCTCTCCTTTGGATGCTTTGGGAAATAGGTTGATTGATAGTGGTGCCTCAAGGCACTTCATCGGGTACAAGGAAGCTCTTCAAATCTGATTGAGAAGGATACAAATTTGGAAATTATCTTTGGAGACAATGCCACCTACCCCGTGAAGGAAGTTTGGAATGTTACCCTTCAATTCAATCAAGGTAACATCGTTCATCTTCAAGAAGTACTATATGTACCTGATCTAAAGAAGAATCTAGTGTCTATCTCAGTGATGGAAGACAAAGGATTCAAGTTGGCATTCATCGATGGAAAGGTACGTGTGTGGAAAAGAAATTTCAAAGAAGCTTTTACTCTTGGATTCAGGGTTGACAGTTTATATCAAGTTGGAGGAAGTCGATTGGGAGCCATGTCTTGCGACACATCTCTTCAATCCGAACTATGGCATCGAAGGTTTTCTCATCTTCACTATAAGGCTCTATCCGACGCAAGGAAGATGGTTACAGGTATGCTCGAATTCAAAATAGAGCATGAAGGTGTATGTCAGGGATGTGCTGAGGGAAAACATACAAGGGTACCATTCCTTTCAAGTGATAGCAAGACCACAAACATTTTGCAATTGGTTCATTTTGATCTATCTGGTATGTTGCCTGTGACATCATTAGGAGGATATTTATATTATGCTGTCTTTGTGGATGACTTCTCTCGCAAAACTTGGATATTTCTTGAAGAAGAAGGAAGAAATATTCTCATGGTTCCGTGCCTTCAAAGCCTTGGTGGAAAATCAAATAGGGAAGAAGATCAAGATATTGAGGACCGATAATGGAACCGAGTATGAGTCAAATGAATTCAATGACTATTGCAGGGAAGCTGGCATTAAGAGGGAAACTACCACTGCATATACTCCTGAGCAAAATGGTGTTGTTGAAAGGAAGAATCGTTCCATTATAGCAACGACTCGTGCCATGCTTCATGATCAAGGACTACCAAAGTTCCTATGGGGAGAAGCTGCCAACACTAGTGTGTATGTTCAAAATTGATGACTCCAAAACTCCTGAAGAAGTTTTCACTGGTAAGAAACTTGATGTTTCTCATTTTAGAATTTTTGGTAGTCCTGTATGATTTCATGTGCCGAAAGAAAAGAGAAGTAAATTGGAGGCATTTGGGAAGAAAGGAACTTTTGTGGGCTACAGTGAAACTTCTAAGGCATATAGAATCTATGTTCCTGGTCAAAGAGAAGTAGAGTTGAGTCATGATGTCACCTTTGATGAGGATGCTGCCCTAAGGAAGATTAGCAACTTTCCTATTCTAAGGAAGGACAAAGAAGCAAGTGCAAGAAATTAGGGAGACTTGCAGGATGAGCTGATGCTCGATGTTGAAGAATCGATGGATCCCATTGATCCTCCTCCTCATGAGCCCTCCTCCTCCAAAAGGAGACCCTCATGGCTAAGGGAAACTCTCGAAGATGCCGAGAGACATGTTGCATCGAGGGGGGCATTTCGTGAAAGCAAGAAGCCTAATAGGTACCAAGGGTACTTAACTGTTATCAGCACCATTATTCAGTTTGAAGAAACTATGACGCAACAAGTATGGAAGGATGCTATGAACGAAGAGTACGAGTCAATTATGAAGAATGATGTCTGGGATGTGGTCCCTAGACCCCAGGACAAATGTGTTGTCACCTCTAAATGGCCCTACAAGATCAAGCATGGTGCTGATGGAAGTGCTGAGAAGTTCAAGGTCAAATTTGTTGCTCGAGGCTTCTCTCAAAAGGAAGGTGTAGATTATAATGAGATATTTGCACTCGTTGCTCGTTACACCACCATCCGTTCGATTATAGCCCTTGTTGCGTCGCAAGGGTGGAATCTACACCAGATGGATGTCAAGACTGCCTTCTTGCATGGTTCACTTATGGAGGAAGTCTATGTGGAACAATCTGAGGGGTTTGAAGTTCAAGATCGTCAGACACATGTATGCAGGTTGACGAAAGCCCTCTATGGGTTGAAGCAAGCACCTCGAGCTTGGTATGAGAGGATTGATAACTATCTGATGAAGCTGAGATTTACAAGAAGTGAAGTTGATCCAAACCTTTACTTTAAGGTTGAGAATGATGGACCTCTCATCTTTGTACTCTATGTGGACGATCTCCTTCTGACAGGTGCAGACCCTCTTATTCATCATTGTAAGAGAGATTTGGCTTCTGAATTTGATATGAAAGACCTAGGACTGATGCATTACTTCCTAGGGTTGGAGGTCTAGCAAAACCAGGGGAGATTTTCCTTTCTCAAGGAATATATGTTGTGAAGCTATTTGAAAGATTTGGGATGGTGGACTACAAGTCCATGGCTACTCTGATGGAACTTAACTTCAAGAAGTTATGCGGAAGTGCTACTGGGCCCTGAGTATCGTCAACTCATAGGGGCCCTGATGTTCTTGGTGAACTCCTATCCTGACATATGTTTTGCAGTGAACACATTGAGTCAGTTTATGGTTGACCCTCATCATATACATTGGATTGCTGCCAAGAATCTCTTGAGATATCTCCAGGGCACAATCACTTATGGACTGAGATACACTATCGGGAATGTGAGGTTCCATGGTTACTCTGATGCAGATTGGGCTGGTAGTGTGGTGGATCGCAAAAGCACATCAAGATGTTGCTTCTCTCTAGGTTCTGCTTCAATATCATGGATGAGCAGTAAGCAGAATTCGGTTGCCTTAAGCACCGCTGAGGCTGAATACATTGCTGCTAGTTTGGCCTCTTGTGAAGCTGTCTGGTTGAGGAACCTCTTTAGTGAGCTTTTTGGACATGTGCTGGATACTACCGTGATCTTCTGTGACTACCAAAGTGGGATTCGCCTTTCTGAGAATCCCGTGTTTCATGATTTCTCCAAGCATATTGATATCAGGTACCACTTTATCCGGGATATGGTACATCGGGGAGCAATAAGGCTCCATCATATTGGGACCGATGAGAAGGTCGCCGATATTCTTACGAAGCCCCTTAGGAAGGTCAAATTCTTAACCTTCCGTGAACGACTTGGAGTTGTGGAGAGCCCCTCTTATGAGGGTCTTGTATGAGATGGATAGTGAGCCCTGGGAGCTCCGGGGGGCTTGGGGTACTTCTTGGAGCGATGAGCGACCGTAGGGTGACTCACCCTCCCATAGTGGTGTGTTGTGTATAGGGTGAATGGTTCACCTTCCCCTGTGATACCCCATGGTGGCATATGCATAGGTTGAGTGGTTCACCCTCCCCTATGGCATATGAGCAGGATGAATGGTTCACCTTCTCCTACGGGCACATCCTACCCATGCAGTCCAGGACTCTTGGGAAGTACCTCTCATCTGGCCAATGAGTAGGGAAATGAGGATAGGGACCATAGTACTACCAATGTACGCATAGTACTTCCGATGTACGCATAGTACTACCTATGCTAGGATGTTGATATTGATCTGGGATCAATGGAAACTAACTACGGGTCAGTGAAGAGTGGTATGACACACTCTTTGTTGTTGGAGACTGACTTTGGGTCAGTGGAGAATGGTATGATACATTCTTGATCATTTCTTCTTTCTTCATGGTTCAGCAGAGCAGTGTAGTGACAGGGATGGTACAGATTGTTAAATAGTTTGGTAGGTGATGTTCTCCCTAGTTGAGGGGGGGTGTTAAATTTGGCAACTTGGGCCAAACATCACTTAGGATAGCTCTTATGAGGCAACTGATATTTTTCTTGGATTTCTCTTTCCGAGAGGTGTAGATTGATCTAAAGATCATCCCATTCTGACATGTACAAATGAAGTTATGAATTTATTTTGATTATGGACAAATTTTCAAGGTCAGCCAACCATCAAATTAGCCTCCTCTAGGCTTCAACGTTGCATAAAAATACAAGGTGCCTCCTCCTCATTTTGGTATCTCATCTCATTCATCTTTCTCTCTCTCATCTTGATTAGCTACGGATTTCTGGGCCTCTCTCTCTCCACACGTGCGAAAGGAAGACTGTCTTTCCTAGCTGCTGCGTTGACCAGATTTGACCGAAATTTTAGGAGGCTGACTTTAACCAGTGTTGACCCTGTTTGACTTTGGTTTTGTGAGGGAGACTTCTGTTTGGGCAGGCCGCTGTTATGGGCACAATAATTGAGGTAGTTTGACCCTTGCGTTGACTACCCTAATTCAGGTTGCTGCGTTGACTCGTTGACCAGATTTGACTAGTTATTTTCAAACTTTTTTGGGTTACATTATCTTGCTGTTGGAGGTCGAGTTGGCCAAGGTTGACTGAGCTATTTTGGAGGTCAATTTCAATTTTCAGCCCTGTTGAGCAATGTTGACTTTTTGGTTAGGGCTTTATGTTTCTGCTATTTTGATTGATTAGTTTGGGCAAGTGAATATTGTAAATTGTACTCTCTCTCTTTGCTGAAATTTTGAAGAATTATAAGAAGAATTGATCAAGGGTTTCCCCACATTGGGGTTTGTCCCTAGCTGGTGCCATGTCTTTTGTCCTCTTGTGTTGGCTTGTCTTCTATTGTTATTGTTTATGTTCTATCTGCATTTTACTATCATGTTGATGTGATTGCTATAGTGGATATGATATTGGGCTAATAAAGAAAATTGAAGTAAAATTGCTCTAAGCATAGAACATACCATTGTTATCCTAAAATTAACACTTTTTCTCATCTTGATACTTCTTGTCTTCTCCTTCAGAGAAAGCTTCCTAGCATCACTGGAACCCTGATACAAATCTAAGATGACTTTAAACATCTCATATGCTGTCTTCTTCTCATGGAGATGAGGGATAATATGGTCTTTGATCCCCTCAAGAATGATCCTCCTCGCCTTGGTGTCATTTTGTTATGTTGGATCAATTGTTGGGCATCTTGAGGTGGCACTATTGCTTGCTTCACAAACTCGAGGACCCCATTATCTTCCAACACCATTGATAGTTGCTCCTTCCATGAGCAAAGGTTCAAGGCTCCCTTTAAACTATGATCTAACCTTATTCCTTGGAACACCATACCGCTATCCAAAGAATGCTTATGCCCTTCAAACTCTAGCGCAAGCCTTATGCCTAATATGCGCTCTTCATTGATTGATCAATTTGGTGTTGGTCTTTATGTTGATCTCTGCTCTGATACCATGTTAAATTTCCACGAAACTTTGCAACTACTTAGATGAATAACTGATATCTAATAACTAGTTTACTTTAACCAAGATATAGAGTCTCTTAACAACTTATAAGCAACGAAATAAAAACATAGAGATAAAGACACTTATATTGACACTTATTCTTCTCATGAAACCCAACATGGAAAACCTGCTTGCTTGATGTGGTATTTTATTGATTGTTCTGGAGCAATCGAATTTATTACAAAGCAATATGTCTCTCTTGAGAAGGCATTCTACTTCTCTCACAAAACTTAGCGAATATGGTTGATCTCAGTCTGCCTTCATCACTACTTGATCTCAACCTTCTAGTTCGCAACCAATCCTTTGTTGCCTCCTTGACTTGCTCTGCAAACCCTACTCTTCTTCCCCTGATCTTTGCACACTAGAGGCTCTTTAATCCTTACGCACTACGTCCCTATTTCCTATCGCACATGAGCCCCTATTCTCTTGTGCATATTAGCTCCTATTTTATAGGAAAAATCCCTATTTCCTTGCGCAATTCCTCACATTTCTTAGGAACCCAACTCCCCAATATTGCACACAATCATGTCCTAAATCCTTGCACACTTATTCCTCCTATTTCTTAGGAAACAATTCTTGCACTCTCCACAATCAAGGCTCCTCTCACAAACTCGTGAGTTGTATTGTCCCACAAGCCTTTGTGCAAAAAACTTCTAAATTCCTTGTGCCTTTGTCCTCTCTTATAAACCCAATTCGAACATGCAAGGAGGCCCAATTCTATTTTGGAACTCGAGGTTTGATTGATGAGTTAATTGAGAGTGACACTCTTTCTCTCTCTAGTCAACAATGGAGTTCTTAACTCGTTCTTCCTTCAATCAAGGCTAAAGACTAACTCACTCTAACTAAACATGTAACTGCCACCTCGTCTGTAGTCAAATTGATGAAGACTCCACTTAACTGAAGCTCCAACTCTACACATGCTAACTTGATTATTATTCCAGTAAATTTGAAATAACTCATCCTAACTGAAGTCTAAGTCACGTGCTCACACTCATACTGGGAGAAGGACAATTTGAGGTCTTCACTAGCTAAGTCACAAATGAGAAGACCTTTATTCGCTACATTTTCAACAAGCTTTTCATGGGAGTTGGGCTTAAAGAGTGGGGACTTGTGTTGAGGTGATAGTGGACACTTGTTTTGTGTGGTACCACTTTCGCGCCTTGTGAGAACCTTGATGATTCTGCTAAATCAATCGATAACAGGGGCCCAAATACTTAGCACCATTTTCCAATCCATTCCATCATCGACAAAAAAGATAAGCAAACTTCAATGTTTAGCACCTCTTTTTATCAACTCCATCATTGGTGAATAACATTGGAAGACTTGACACTCTAATATCTCATTGCCCCATATTATTAAGGTTGGACAAAATATGCACCGATAAAAGTGATATACTTTGAAGTTAATCAAGTAAAGTTATCAAAGTGTATCACTTTCATTAGTGCAAATATAGGTGAAGTAAATCAAATAAAAGTTATCCACTCTCCCCACTCATGTTGAAATTGTTGATTTCTAGTAGCATAGGATGTGTTCTTAGCCTCAAAATTTGCAGGGAGGCTAGGACACATGCATTCTCCAATACCTAGAAATCGTTTTGGGAAATTCCACCCAGAAACAGTTTTATTAAAATAAGTAATTATTTTTAATGGGTGCCTAAGTCTAAACTTAGGGAGTTAAAATAATTAAAGGGTATTAATCTAATTGTGGGTGAAACTTCTAGAAGAAGACGAGGATCGAGCCAAAATGATCTGAGCCATTGATTAGGATCTAATCTGGGTCGTTGACTCTCAACTAGAGGATTATAAGAGAAGGCTTGAGGGGCATTTGGAATACACATCGAGTAGAGATCAAAAGATTGAATTTATGAAGCAAAGCAGCTGCCAGAGAGAAATTCGAAGTGATATTTTGCAGTGAGGGGCAAGGATAGTTCCGTTTGGATATTTTCTTGATTCAGGGATACTCAACAGAGAAGGCAGAGAGAGATCTAGGAGGGGCAGCACAAAGGCCACGCAAAGCTAGAGTAGGCTAACGCAGAGGCAGCACAGAGCCTTAAGGTCTGAAAATTTGCTTGGGGAATCGATATCAAAAGCCAGAAGCCAGGGTGTGAGATCAGGAGGTGAAATCCGAAGTTCCTGGACAACAGATCGATCCGCAAAAGGAGTGACATTGTCCCTAGAGGCTATGACGTTGCGTTGACGCAGTGATTGCACAAAGGCAGCCAGGGGCAGTCCATTCAGTGGATGGATCAACCAGGATCTCTTGTGATAGTGTGAGTTAATCTCACTTGTCTCTTTGTCGGTGATATTCGCCGTTTTGGATAGCCAACAGGGCATCCAGAGATTGTATTCAGAATTACTAATACATAATAATAAAACCCTCAATTGTTGCACCTACTTTCCCACATTGGGTTTTTCCAGGGACAATTGTCCAAAAATAACTGTGTAGAGATGTGTATGATGTTTATTTCTCTCCTGTGATGTATTTAGTTTCCGCAGTTTTATTTGGTGTAGTCTGCAGTGTATGTATTTCAATATTTGCCATAGAAAACTGCAAGTAACTTGTTCAATTAATTTAACAGGTAGGTGAAATATAATCAGTTTGTTGCAGTAGAAATCAAGTAACCAATTTTTCACATGGTACCAGAACACAGATCTTGAGTAGAATAGCTTAGAATCATAAAGGAAGAGGAGTTTGAAATCACTACAAAGGCAACAATTCGAAACCCCAGAGGCAGCACAGTTCTTGGGCCAAGGAGGTCAAAGTTTTGAGGAGAATTTGATTTCTCTGAGTGAGTCGACAGAGAAATTCGATCTCCAAATTGAAGCGATGTGAGCAGCGTACTTTTCCTTGTAGAGCAGATTATTCAGCTAGGGCGTTGATATTTTGCATCAACTGCTGGCAGAATAGCATCATTAGGAGAGAGAGAGAGAGAGAGACACTTAAGGGAATTTCTTCCTCAGAGAATTCCTAGCCAGGGAATTTGTATTCTCATTTGTTGAGCAGCAGCAAGGCGCAGCAGATCTACTGACTCCAGCAGGGAGTGCATATGCTAGCCCAGCAGCAGCGCAGAGGAGAGAGGAGGTCATTTGACTTTTTCGTTTGGCAGAGATGGCAACTTGTGGATTGAGAGATCAAGATCGGTTGGATGGTGCATCCAACTATGTGATCTGGAAGGGGAGGATGTCATGCCTTCTAGATGAACATTTTCTCAAGATCTACGTCGACGGTGTGGTAGTTGAGCCCGCGGATCTAGATCCGCTCAAAAAGTATAAGGGAGAGATGGTGAAGGCCAAGTGAATGATCCTCAACGGAGTGAAGGATCATGTAGTGTGTCACATTACCGGCAAGGATACTGCCCGACAAATGTGGGAAGCATTGGCCATGTTATATTGTTAATTTTAGGTATGTTCTATGCTGATAGCAAATTTACTTCAAATTTCCATATTAGCTCAATATCAATTCCAAATTAGCAATCACATTTAGCATGATAGTAAAATGCAGATAGAACATAAACATAAATCACATAAGACAAGCCAATATAAGAGGACACAAGATGTGGCACTAGCCAGGGACAAACCCCAATGTGGGGAAACCATTGATCAATTCTTCTTATATGTTCTTCAATAGTTTAGTAGAGAGAGAGAGAGAGAGAGAGATAATACATATACATCTAAAATCAGTATCTTGACTTATCAAAATAAGAGCAGAGATCTTATCTAAGAAGATCGCATATGAGTAGTTGATTTGAAGTTAGGTGAAGGCATACTGCTTCCATTGATCCAAGGTGACTCCATCACCATGCTACACCTCATTGTGTTGCACCTCACTGTGTTGCATCCAATCATCATGATGGACCTCATTACCGTGTTGCACACATCATATTGTTGTACCTTATCATCATGTTGCACCTCCCTGGATTGCATCATCATGTTGTACCTTATCATCTTGCTTCACCCACTAGTGTTGCCTCATATTGTACCTCACTGTGCCCATCATGCTACATCTCATTGTAGCATTTATTATCGTCGTACTGCATTTTGCTACAAAGTGTTGCACACAACATGGTACACTACACTTCATCACGATGCTCATCATTATGTAGCAACATTCAACATCATGATGCACCTTGCTGTCACATCTTATCATGCACTGCATTAGTTCACTGTTAAGGGTCACTGTTTGCTACATTGGATGGTAGATGGGACAGCCTTCATCAAGCACTGTTTAGGCCATCAAGACAGTCCTACCAACCCTCATACATAGGTAGCAACATCAAACTGATCCATGTTGCTCCAACCTTGTTTGTTGTTGATTGTTTGTGACTGACTGGTTAGGGCATGCTGTAGCCTTAATCTTCTCCAACATACCCCAAACAACCCTTGAAAGACTGTAGCATGCTTTAGGTGAACTCCTCCCTTGCTACGTTGTTGCCTTAGGGCATATGATAGATCTTTACTGCCCTACGCAAGCTCAGTTGTGGTGTTATGGCCTGCGGCCTGGCACAACAATTGTGGCTTTTGGTCATGTCCAAAACAATAACATTTAGCCCTTAGCAATTCAGCCTTCCAACCATAGCTCAAATATCCTTCAATGAGCCCTAGAACAGTCCTTAAACTGCCTCGCTGTCTTCGCCTTTTTGTAGAGTCTAAGGGTTGTATTAGTCCTTCTATTCTCTGCGGCTAGGGCATGTTTGACTAACCCTTCTTGTAAGACTTCGTTTAGGGCAGCGTTAGCCCTCCCTTGATTGCAGATTAGTACATAACTTAGACAGCGGCTTCAACTCCTGGTCTGGACTGCGATTAGGGCATCATAACTCTATTTAGGACACCGTATATACCCCCTTCTTGACTACAGCCAAAACATTTCCTTTCATCCTTCGTCTAGGGCTTCATCATCTAGATTTCTCTTGCCACTAAAACCCAAAACAAGTGGAGAGAAATCAAGAGTGAAGTGTGTGTCTAAATGACTATCAAGCCACCATATCACTCTTACTGACCCGAAGTCAGTTTCATTGATCCCATATCAATATCAAGAGTGAGTTATATCACTCTTACTGACTCTAAGTCAGTTCCAAAAGAGAGAATTATATCACTCTTACTGACCCAAAGTCAGTTTCAAAAGAGAGTGTCTCAAACCACTCATACTAACCCCAAGTCAATTTCATTAATCCCAGATCAATATCATCCTGACATAGGGAGTATGGTAGTAACATGATGCATCCATCGATATTACTATGGTCCCTATCCTCATTTCCCTACTCATTGGCCAAATGAGAGGTACTTCCCAATGAGTCCCAGACTGCATGGGTAGGATGTCTCAGTGGGAGAAGGATGAACACTCATCCTGCCTACATGTCGCAAGGGGTGTCACAGGGGAAGGCTGAACCACTCACCCTGTACACAACAAATCAATAGGGGAAGGTTGAACCACTCACCCTATGATTGTGTCTTGGAAGGAGAAGGATGAACCACTCATCCTGCCTACATAACAAACCACTAGGGGAAGGCTGAACCACTCACTCTATGGTTGCTCATTGCTCCACGATGTACCCGCAAGCCCCCGGAGCTCCCATAGCTCAATGTCCATATCATATAGGACCCTTAAGAAAGAGTCTCTCCACGACTCCTAGTCGTTCTCGGAAAGTCATAAATTTGACCTTTCCCAAGGGCTTCGACAGAATGTCAGCGATCTGTACATCAGTCCCAATGCGATGGAGCCTTCCTGCTCCTCGATGTACCATATCCTAGATAAAGTGGTACCTTATGTCTATATGCTTGGAGCGATAATAGAACACAGGATTCCTTAACAATCGAATCCCCCTCTGGTTGTCACAAAAGATCATGGCGTTATCTAACACGTGTCCAAACAGCTCACTGAAGAGCTTCCACAACTAGACAGCTTCACAGGAGGCCATACTCATTGTTATGTATCTGGCCTCATCGGTGCTTAAAGCAACCGACTTCTTCCTGTTCATCCTTGATATCTTAGCAGAACCCAAAGAGAACCAACACCTAGAAGTGCTCTTGCAATCCTCCACACTGCCTGCCTAATCAGCATCAAAATAATCATGCTGCTTCACATTTCTAGCAGTGTATCTCAATCCATGAGTGATTGTGCCCTAAAGATATCTCAAATGATTCTTGGCACCAATCTAGTGAGGCTCAACTATATATGAGCTCAGCATGCTAACTACAAAACATATATCCAGACGGCAATTCACAAAGAACGTCAATGCTAGTATGGGCTTATGAAACTCAAAGCCATTTCCCAAATCAGGTCCGGCATCACTACCGCATAACTTCTTAAAGTTAGGCTTCATCAAGGTAGTCACAGGCTTGCAGTTCACCATTCCAAATTCGGAATCCAATTCCCTCTCTCTTTTGCAAATGAGAGGGTCTGCACCTGTCAGGAAGTGGTCATCCTCATAAGGTGCTAGTATGAGAGGTCTATCATCCACAACCTTCAAGCAATGTTTTGGATCGACTTCACTCCTAGTGAATCTCAGCTTCATCAAACAACTTTCAATCCTCTCATATCAAGCCCGAGGTGTTTTGATTCAAGCCACAGAGGGTTTTCTTCCCCCTGCATACATGAGATTCCCGATCATGAATCTCAAACCACTCAGGTTGTTCCAAATCTATGGACTTGCTACATGAGGAGAATGGTCCCCTTGTAAGATTTTCTTTCGGTACATCTCGAACATGTGCCTTCATGCTCTTCTTGAATTCAGGCATCCCTGTCACCATCTGCCTCACATTGGATAGGGTCCCATAATAAGCAAACCTTCGTTGTTACAGAAGAGATGTGTCAACTGACATGATCCCCAATGACTTCCTGCAACTTGATACAAATTGCCAATCCTAAACTCAAGAATAAAAGCATCTTTGAAAATTCCATTTTCAAACACGTACCTTTCCATCGATGAATGCCACCTTGAAACCTTTGATTTTCATTGACAAAATGGACACCAGGTTCTTCTTGAGATAAAGAACTTCTTGTAAATGAATTGTGTTACCCTCATTCAATTGAAGGGTAACATTCCCTACACCCTTTCCGGGATAGGTCGCATTGACTCCAAGTATAATCTCCACAATTGTCTCCATCTCTACCAAATTAGAGAAAGCTTCATACTCCTTTAACTTATTAGAAACAAAATTTGATTCTTCATACCTGGGGTTCGTTGCTTTCTTTGAAGAGTCGGCCATTTCCTTGATGACCTGCATTACCTGTCATTCTTCTGATCATTGAAGATGTCCCTGGAATGATTGTTATCATCATTAAGTGATGTGTCGCTACCATTCAAGCACTCTTTCGCATAATGGTCGAACTTATTGCAAGCAAGGCATCTGCCTTTCCTTCCACCCTTAGATCCGAACTTCCCATTGAGGTGATCTTTAGGTAGGCCATCAGAAGCTTGCATTGCACCATTCTAATAGTATTCTCTGCTTCGACTTTACCCTTGGTGAATTTGAAGTGGGATGAGGAACCCATTGAGCCTTTTGTCCTTTCCCAACTATCTTTGGTGATTGCTCTTTCACTCTTGCTCGGGCTTTGTCTTCACCTCACCTCTGATACAATGTTAATTTTAGCTATGTTCTATGCTGATAGCAAATTTACTTCAAATTTCCATATTAGCTCAATATCAATTGCAGATTAGCAATCGCATTTAGCATGATAGTAAAATGTCGATAGAACATAAACATAAATCGCAGAAGACAAGCCAGGACAAGAGGACACAAGATGTGGCGTTAGCCAGGGACAAACCCCAATGTGATGAAACCCTTGATCAATTCTTCTTATATGTTCTTCAATAGTTCAGCAGAGAGAGAGAGATAATACATATACATCAGAAGTTAGTATCTTGACTTATCAAAATAAGAGCAGAGATCTTCTCTAAGAAGATAGCATATGAGTAGCTAATCTGAGGTTAGGTGAAGGCATACTGCTTCCACTGATCCAAGGTGACTCCATCACCATGTTGCACCTCACTGTGTTGCATCCAATCATCATGTTGGACCTCATTACCATGTTGCACACATCATACTGTTGCACCTTATCATCATGTTGCACCTCCATGTACTGCATCATCATGTTGTACCTTATCATCTTGTTGCACCCACCAACGCTGCCTCATACTGTACCTCACTGTGCCCATCATGTTACATCTCATTGTAGCATTTATTATCATTGTACTGCACTTTGTTACCGAGTGTTGCACACAACATGCTACACTACACTTCATCACGATGCCCATCATTATGCAGCAGCATTCAACATCATGTTGCACGTTGTTGTCACATCTTATCATGGACTGCATTAGTTCACTGTTAAGGGTCTTTGTTTTATGCATTAGATGGTAGATGGGACAACCTTCATCAAGGACTGTTTAGGCCATCAAGACAGTCCTACCAACCCTCATACATAGGCAGCAACATCAAACTGATCCATGTTGCTCCAACCTTGTTTGTTGTTGATTGTTTGTGACTAACTGGTTAGGACATATTGCTGTAGCCTTAATCTTCCCCAACATACCCCAAACAGCCCTTGAAAGACTGTGGCATGCTTTAGGTGAACTCCTCCCTTGCTACAATGTTGCCTTAGGGCATATGACAGCTCTTCACTGCCCTACACAAGCCTAGTTGTGGTGTTATGGCTTGTAGCCTAGCACAATAGCAATTGTGGCTTTCGGTCATGTCCAAAACAACAGTGTGTATCCCTTAGCACTTCAGCCTTCTAACCATAGCTCGGATATCCTTCAATGAGCCCTAGAACAGTCCTTAAACTCCCTCTTTGTTGTGTCTAATGGTTGTATTAGCCCTCCTATTCTTTGCGGCTATGGCATGTTTTACTAACCCTTCCTGTAACACTTCGTTTAGGGTAGTGTTAGCCCTTCCTTGATTGCAAATTAATGCATAACTTAGATAGTGGCTTCAACTCCTAGTCTGGACTGCGGTTAGGGCATCATACCTCTATTTAGGAGACCATATATACCCCTTCTTGACTACAGCCAAAAGATCTCCTTTCCTCCTTCATCTAGGGCTTCATCATCTAGGTTTCTCTTGCCACTAAAACCCAAAACAATTGGACAGAAATGAAGAGTGAAGTGTGTGTCTAAATGACTATCAAGCCACCTCCTTTTATACTAAAACGTTGAGCACAAGTGGGGGTTATTTGGTTATTGGCTGACCTTGACGAATTGTTCCATAACACAATTAAATTCATATCTCCATGAATACTTGTCAGAATCAGATGATCTTTAGATCAATTCTACACCTCTCCACGAGAGGAATCCAAGAAAAATATCAACTGCCATAAATAAGATGACCCCCATGGATTTTGGCCCTAGTTGTCAATTTTAACATATATGAAGGATCTTCCGAGCAACGGAAGATGTACTTGTAGCAGAAAATGAGATCCACACAGATGTAGAAGGGAGAACGCATTGATATGTTCCTTACAAAGCTTCAGGGGATCCGAGATGGTGAGGCTGGTCCTAAACTTAGTGTCAGAAGAGTGGCAAGTATTTGTCCAAAGCATCCTGGGCAGAGAAAGATTTCTGGATTCGAAAGGGATGTGGGATGCTCTTCATCAGGAAGAGATGAGGAGAGACTTAGTCAAGTGCAAACTTGACAATAGCAGCAGCAACAGTGGGTCGAAGCCCAAGGAAGAGGATGAGAATGCAGACCTCACATCTAAGGGGCAGCGGGAGCAACGGAAGAAAAAGAAAGATATTTCGAAGATCAAGTGCTTTCGGTGTGGAAAACTAGGTCATTACGCTACACAATGTCCTCTCAAGAAGAAGGACAAGGACGAGAAGCATGATCTGAAGGTTGCATCCGCACAGATCAATGAGGAGTTTGTCAAGCTCGCCCAAAAGTGAGGTGAGATAGAACTGTAGTTCGAAAGAACTGCAAAAGCATATGATCATTGAGGAGTCCACCTCTAGGATCAATACCTTGCTATGGGAGCCCAGATCAGCAGTAGCAGGATCGAATAGATCAGTTAGTGCGGAGGAGTGTCAGAGTGACAATTGCAGTGGCTAGGAGCGGCAGAGACTGAGCAACGCAGAGTTAGAGTTGGCAGCAGTGCAGTTGGCACAGAGCAGAGTCAGCAGCAACGAAAAGGCTTCAAAGGGTTAGCACAGAGACTAGCATCAGTCAAAACTCCAGCAACAGATGCATCATGCTAAACACCAGTTCAGTAATTTGGGATGCTTTTTTCGTTGTTGATGCAGTAGCAGCAGCAGTTGGAGAAGGATGCAGTGAAGATGCAGTGTCGGCAATGGCAGGGCCAACAACAGAACGGATGTAGAATTTGAGAGGGAGTTACAATACGAATGCAGTGTTGGCAGTGGCAGTGTCAGCAGTAGTACAGATGTGCATTTTGCGCAGTAGTTGGTGGGCAGCGATGTTAGACATCAGCAACGCAGAGGGAGATGTTACAGAGCAAGGTTATGCATCAGCAGGTTGCATTACTAAAACACATTCCTTGCTAAGAGGGAGTGTTGATTTCTGGTAGCATCGGATGTGCTCTTAGCCTCAAAATTTGCAGGGAGGCTAGGACACATGCATTCTCCAATACCCAGAAATCATTTAGGGAAATTCCACCCGGAGACAATTTTATTAAAATAAGTAATTATTTTTAATGGGTGCCTAAGTCTAAATTTAGGGAATTAAAATAATTAAAGGGTATTAATCTAACTGTTGGTGAAACTTCTAGAAGAAGACGAAGATCAAGCCAAAATGATCTGAGCCATTGATTAGGATCTAATATGGGTCGTTGATTCTCAACTAGAGGGTATAAGAGGAGGCTTGAGGGGCATTTGGAATACACATCGAGTAGAGATCAAAAGATCGAATTTCTGAAGCAGAGCAACTACCAAAGAGAAATTTGAAGTGATCTTTTGCAGTGAGGGGCAGGGATAGTTCCAGTCGGAGATTTATCTTGATCCGAGAATACTCAACAGAGAAGGCAGAGAGAGATATAGGAGAAGCAGCGCAGAGGCCACACAGAGCCAGCTTAGGCTGACGCAAAGGCAACACAGAGCCTTGAAGAGGTCTGAAAATTTGTTGGGGAATCGATATCAGAAGCCGAAAGCCGAGGTGTGAGACCGAGAGGTGAAATTCGAAGTTCCTGGGCAGCAAATCGATCAGCATAAGGGGTGTCGTTGTCCCTAGAGGCTATGATGTTGGGCTGACACAGAGGCAGCGCAAAGGCAGCCAAGGGAAGTCCATTCAGTGGTTGGATCAGCCAGGATCTCCAGTGATAATGTGAGTTAATCTCACTTATCTCTCTGTCAGTGATATTCTATGTATTAGATAGCCAGCAGGGAATCCAGAGATTGTATTCAGAATTACTACTGCATAATAATAAAACCCTCAGTTGTTGCACCAGTTTTCTTGCATTGGGTTTTTCTGGGGACATTTGTCCAAAAATAATTGTGTATGATGTTCATTTCTCTTCTATGTTGTATTTAGTTTTGTTAAATTATGGTAGGTTCTATGCTTAGAGCAGTTTACTTCTTTTCTTCTTATTAGCCACAAATTAGCAATCGCATATACATTAAGTAAAATGTAGATAGAACATTAAATGATCAACAAAAAATAAGCCAAGACAAGAGACACAAGATGTGGCAGCTAGCCAAGGACAAACCCCAATGCGGGGAAACCCTTTGATCAAATCTTCTTTTATCTTCAATAGTTCAACAGAGAGAAATAGTACAAAATCATCATTCTGTAATTTTATATTAGCGGCAACAAAACCTAGATCAGCAAAGTCAACCTTGGTCAAACGAGTTGAAATTGACCTCCAATATGCTTGGCCAATTTCCGATCAACTAGCCCTCGAACAACCTAAAGAAACAACCCTTGAACAGCCCCAAAAACACAATCAAACTCCTATTGACTGAAGTCAACCTGCTGCCCAAAACTAGGGCAGTCAACACTGATCAAACTTGTGGACAGATTGCCTCGATTTTTGTGCCAAAATTTGCGCCCTACCTAGGAGAGGCAGCCACACCAAAACCGCACCCTTGATGAGTCAACGCTTGGTCAACACAAGTCAAAGATGCCTTCAGCAGCTTCTGCGTCCTCCTCCTTCCCACATGTGAGCTGCTCCTAGCCTCCTTGTATAACCCAAAGTTAAGGAGAGAGAGAGAAGAATGAGTGAGATGAGATGATGAGAAAACGAATCAACCTCTCTTGTATTTATATGATTCACTAGGCATGTGTGCCACACATTTAACTGTTGGCCGACCTTGACAATTTGTCAAGTAAATACAAATAAATTTATATCTCCATAAATACTTGTCGCAATCGGATGATCTTTGGATCAATCCTACACCTCTCGACAAGAGGAATCTAGGAAAAATATCAGTTGTCATAAATGAGGTGACCGACATGGAGTTTGGCCCTAGCTGCCAATTTTAACACTCCCTCTCAACTAGGGAGAACTCCATCTGCAATCCGTCTGACCGTCGTTATTATCCCAACCATCAAATGCACTGCCCTGCACTGCTTGGCCCTGTTTTGCTCTACTCTGCTCTGCTCGAACTATGAAGAAGAAGAAATGATCGAGGATGTATCATACCATCATCCACTGACCCGAAGTCAGCCTCAAAGTGTGTCATACCACTCTCACTGATCCCAGATCAGTGTTATTGATCCCAAATCAATGGAGGTCATCCCAGCATAGGGAGTACGGTAGATACAATGATGCATCCATCGATAGTACTACTAATGGTCCCTAACCCCAATTCCCTACTCATTGATCAGATGAGAGGTACTTCCCATGAGTCCCACACTGCATGGGTAGGATGCCTCGACAGGAGAACTAATCATCTTGTCCACAGGAGAACAAATCATCCTATCCAACAGTCGCCACTAGAGAACTAATCATCCTGGCCCACAGGAGAACTAATCATCCTGTTCCACAGTCGCCACGGAGAACTAATCATTCTAGCCCATAGGAGAACTAATTATCCTGTCCTACAGTCGCCACGGGGTGTCACAGGGGAAGGTTGAACATTTCACCATGTACATAGTGCACCACCAGGGGATGGTGAGTCGCCCTGTGGTCGCATGACACTCCAAGAAGTACCCCACGCCCCCCTAGAGCTCCCAGAGCTCAATACATCATACTCGACCCTCATAAGAGGGTCTCTGAACGACACCAAGTCGTTCTCGGAAATTCAAGAATTTGACCTTTCCCAGGGGCTTTGTCAAAATGTCGGCGACCTGTCCATCTGTACCGATATGTTGGAGCCATATTGCTCCCCGTTGCACCATATCCCAAATTTAGTGGTACCTTATATGGATATGTTGGAGCCTTATTACTCCCCGCTGCACCATATCCCGAATATAGTGGTACCTGGTATCAATATGCTTCGAGTGATCATGAAATACGGGATTATTTGATAAACGAATCTTGCTCTGGTTGTCACACAGGATCACGTGGTATCCAATGTAAATCCAAACAGCTCACTAAAGAGCTTTCGCAACCAGGCCGCCTCATAAGAGGCCATACTAGCAACAATGTACTCTGCCTCAGCGGTGCTCAAAACCATCGACTTTTGCTTCCTGCTCATCCAGGATATCGAGGCAGATTCCAAAGAGAAACAACACCCATAAGTGCTCTTTCAATCCACCACACTGCCTGCCCAATCAGCATCAGTATATCCAAGTAGTCTCACATCTCCGACAGTGTATCTCAACCCATGAGTGATTGTGCCATGAAGATATCTCAACAGATTCTTGGCACCAATCCAATGTGCGTGGTGAGGTTCAACCATATGTTGACTCAACGTGTTGACTGCAAAGCATATATCCGGACGAGAGTTCACCAAGAACATCAATGCTCCGATGAGTTGACGATACTCGGTAGCATTTCGTATAACAGGTCCGGCAGCACTACCGCTTAACTTCTTGAAGTCAAGCTCCATCGGGGTAGTCACGGGCTTGCAGTCCACCATACATAATCTCTCCAATATTTTCACCACGTATTTTCCTTGAGATAGAAAAATCTCCCCTGGTTTCTGTCAGAATTCTAGTCCTAGGAAATAGTGCATCAGTCATAGGTCCTTCATCTCAAATTCAGAAGCCAACTCCCTCTTACATTTGTGAATGAGAGGGTCTGCAGTTGTTAGAAAGAGGTCGTCAACGTACAACACCAGTATGAGAGGATTGTCATCTTCAACCTTAAAGTAAAGGTTAAGGTTGGCTTCACTCCTAATGAATCCCAACTTCATTAACTAGTTATCGATCCTCTCATACCACACTCGGGGTGCTTGCTTCAACCCATAGAAGGCCTTCTTCAACCTACACACATGAGATTCTCGATCATGAATCTCAAATCCTTCAGGTTGCTCCACATAGACCTCCTCTTTGATCGAACCATGCAAGAACGCGGTCTTGACATCCATCTGATGTAGGTTCCATCCTTGCGAAGCAACAAGGGCTATGATCAAGTGGATGGTGGTATATCGGGCAACAGGTGTAAATATCTTGTCATAGTTTATACCTTCCTTCTTAGAGAAGCCACAAGCGACAAAACGAGCCTTATACTTTTCCACACTTCCATCAACTGCATGCTTTATCTTGTAAAGCCATTTTGAAGTGACAACTGCTTTGTTCTGGGGTCTGGGGACCACATTCTAGACATCGTTTTTCATGATGGACTCATATTCCTCAATCATAGCATCCTTCCATACTTGATGCTTGACAGCTTCTACGAATGACGAAGGCTCATTTTGGATGATCGTGCTCATGATCGTCAAGTATCCCTGATACCTAGTCGGCTTCTTTCTTTCCTGGAAGGTCCCCTCGGGTGCAATGTGCCCTTCAGCATCATCAAGTGTCCCCCTTAGCCATAAAGGCCTCTTCCTAGAAGTGGAAGGCTCTTGCGGAGGGGGATCAATAGGATCCATAGGTTCTTCCAAATCGGGCATCGTCTCATCTTCCTTTTCCTTTAGATCCATGGTGTCAGCTTCTTTAGATTCCCTTTGAGTAGGAAGATTGTCAACTTTGCTAAGAGCCATATCTTCGTCAAAGGTGACATCATGGCTAATCTCAATTTCCCTTTGACCAGCCACATAGATTCTGTAGCCCTTAGTGTTTTCGTTATAGCCCACGAAGATTCCTTTCTTTCCAGATGCATCCAATTTAATCCTCTTCTTCTTCGGCACATGAAAATATTCCAGACTTCCAAAAATTCTAAAATGAGATACGTCAGGTTTCTTACAAGTGAACATCTCTTCGGAAGTCTTGGAACCCAATGCTTGATGAGGGCATCGGTTTTGCACATATACAACGGTATTCGCAACTTCCGCCCATAGAAACATCAGAAGTCTTTGATCGTGAAGCATAGCACAGACAGCTTCCACAAATGTACGATTCTTCCTTTTCGCCACACCATTCTGCTCAGGAGTATATGGTGTTGTAGTCTCCCTCTTAATGCCAGCTTCTTTGCAAAAGTCATGGAACTCATTGGATTCATACTCAGTCCCATTATCAGTCCTTAAGATCTTGATTTTCTTTTCGGTTTGATTCTCGATCAAGGCTTTGAAGTGACAAAACCAAGTGAACACTTCATCCTTCTTTTTCAAGAAGTATATCCAAGTCTTGCGAGAATAGTCATCTGTAAAAGTGAGGTAATATAAATATCCTCCCAAGGAGTTCACAGGCATCATACCAAATATGTCTGAGTGAACCATCTGCAATATATCGGGGGTCTTGCTTTGGCTCGAGGGGAATGGTCCCCTTTTGAGCTTCGACACATCCCAGACATATACCTTCTTGCTCTACTCAGAATTCAGGCATCCCTGTCACCATCTGTCTTGCATTGGGTAGAGCTTTATAATGAAGGTGAGCAAACCTCCGATGCCATAGTTCGAACTAAAGCGATGTGTCACAAGACATGACACCCAACAGACTTCCTCCGACCTGATATAATGAATCGACTCGAAACCCAAGAGTGAAAGCTTCTTTAAAATTCTTTTTCCATACACGTACCTTGCCATCGATGAAGGTTACCTTGTAGCCTGTCTTCCATTGCCGAAATGGACACCAAGTTCTTTTTTAGATCAGGTACATATAGGACTTCTTGCAAATAAATTGTATTACCCTGATTCAATTGAAGAGTGACATTCCCTACGCCTTTCACGGGATATTTTGTGTAGTCCCCAAGAACAATTTCCAGGTTGGTCTCCTTCTCTATCAAATTAGAGAGAGCTTCTTTGGAACCAGTGAAGTGCCTTGAGGCACCACTATCAATAAGCCAATTTCCCAACGTGTCCGGGGGAGCAGTAGTAGAGAGGGTCGTTAGTAGACAATATTCATCTTGCTTATTGTTAACAATGTTAGATTCATACCTGGAGTTTCTTGCCTTCTTGAAGGGTTGTCTTGTTCCTTGATTTCCGACATTTCTTTTATCTCTGCCGTTGGACCTCCCATTCCTTTGATTTCCTTGAGAGTGATTTTGGTCATCGTCATGGTGCGAGTCCCTTTTATCAGGGCACTCCCTTACATAGTGGCCCATTTTATTACAATTGTAACATCGTCCTTTTCTTCCACCCTTCGATCCAGCGTTTCCTTTGGATTTAGCCACATAATTGTTTCTTCTTTTAGTATGAGAAGAAAAGGCAGAGGGATGGCCTTGGAGTGCAGGCATTTCTTGTTCTTCCATTCTTGTCTCTTCTTGAATACATCTTGTTAGGATATTCTGACACATAGGAAATAGTTAAGTATAACTTGGTCTAATGTAGAGTTAGGTAAAGTGTGTTTCTTTACTATGTACTTTTGTAACTTACAATCCGACGGTCACAATATGTAGTGATCCGACAGTTCATTCTCTCTTCGATATTACCGACACTTGATCCATGGCTTAACACCCGCTTGGTCCATGATCTCTATTTAAAGAGCATGGAGGGTCATTTGTAGGGTAACCGTTCATGAGAGAAGCTTATGTAAATTTTCATTCTTTTATTAATAAATTGCCTGAAATGGTTGCGTTGGCTCAGGCCGTGCACTGTTTCCCTCTTTGAGGGTTTTAACCATGTCAAGAATAATAGTGTATTGATCTGTGATCTGTTTGTGAGCGGTGTCCTTTGGTGTTCTGTCTGAGGAACTTACCCTGTAAATTCCTACATGGTATTAGAGCTATTTGAGGGCCGCATCCATTGGTGATCCAAATCTGAAGCCGGTAGAACTGCATCCGACTGTCATTTCCTAGATCTATTGTTACTGATTGCTTTCGGGCTGAGAGCACTGCTCTATTGTGTTAGGAGCATCTGTTCTAGTGAGGAACCCCTTTTGTTTGACACGAAAAGGTTTCTGATAGCACTAGCTACGTCATTTTTAAGATCTAGAGGTATACAATGTTTATTTGCAGTTTTTAGTTATTTTCTCTCTGTTTATTTCGATTTATTTAGTTCTATGTTTTTTATTACCGGATCTATACCTTTCATTTTTGTGTATGCTCTTTGCCCCGCAACTCTGTGCAATCTGGGCAAATCAGAAACAGAAAGGAAGAATTTTTCTCATGTGTATGCTCTTTTCTGCCGCGCCTTATTTTGATCTCAAAAAATCAAAAACATTGAGTAAAATCGTTAGTTTCCGGGTAAAGCTAACTTCAAACCATAAGGTTTGTTTTTTTTTGTATGTCCATTTTGGGTTTTGTGGTTTTTGCTTTGTAGGCAAAAAAGAACTTTCTCAAGTAAGCACGCACCCCAAAGCTTCGTTAACTAAAAAAAAACACCCTTCCTCTTTTCCAAAAATTACTAACCTTTTAAACTAGCTCACTTGGTCCAAAGTTACTTTATGAGAATAGAGGTCTTGAATTCAAGTCTTTCTCTTTCTTGAGCTAATTAGATTAAGTTTGAAAAGGGGGCAGATTTTTTTAAATATAACATTATCATTCATTTCCACACATTCCCACACTTCGTCGGCATCTTCAACAACTTTTCTTCAAAAAGCCATAACTTCTTCATCTGGAAGCCGTTTTCAGAGTCGTTTTTTTTAATCAGCTAATTTTTCGAGATCTTTCAATTGGAACACTTAGTTTCAACATCTATAACTTCAATTTATATTAAAATGGAAAGTACATGCCAAGTTACTCTTGATAGCACCAACTACTTCCAATGGTGGTCCTACATTGTGGATTTACTTAGAAGTAAATGTCTTTACAGAATAGCCTCAACCAAGAAACCAAACCGAAAGATGAAGATAAGGCAGCCAAATGGAAAATAGGCAAGATCAAACATGTGGGTTGATAGGGATGTCTATTTCTCCAAACCTTAGATTCCATATCGCAAAACTTGATACTCCTAATGAAGCAATGAAACAGATCACTAAAGTTTTTGGAATTAAAAATGAATTTAGAGCCCATCAACTCGAAAATGAGTTGCTTACATTGGACCCCAATAATTTTTCTTCCATTGAAGATTTTTTGTCCAAGTTCAAGACCCTTAGACTTCTCTTGGAAGGTGTTAAGGTTAAGAAAGAAAATGGTAACCTTATCTATTTCATTCTTGCTAAGTTGGGACCAGCGTACTCTGTGTTTGTTTCCACCTTCCATTCTACAAGAGAAGCCTTCATTTCTCAAGGACAAGACTACAAGTCCCCTTCCTTTGATATCTTTTGTGATTCTTTAATAAAAGAACAAAAAATACTCTTACTCCTTGGTCTTCTTAATCTTGGAAACTCTTCTAAGGAAGCCTTAGCCACCCAACAGCAACCAAATTCAAAGAATCCTAAGAAGCTGTATCCTAAAAAGAATGGTCCTAAACCAAAGAAGGGTCCTAAGCAATTTCAGTCTCAAAATGAAAAATCATTTCAACAAAATGATAAGGCAAATAAAAACAAAGGGAAGAAGACTAATAGACATTGCCTCTTTTGTAATCGAGATGGCCACTTAGAATCCAAATGCTTTAAGAAGATGGAAGCCTTGGAAGCAGCAGTGAAGAAGCATAACATCCATTTGGAGCACTCTTCAACTTCAACTTCATCTTCAGGAATAGCACTTTCTGCATGTGGTTGTCAAACATCTCGGTCTGGATATGCACTAAATGTATCTTCTTCTTCTAATTCTCATGAGTGGCTCATTGATTCTGGAGCTTCTTATCACTGAAGTATAAAAACTATGCTGAAGCAATAAAGACTGATAGCTTGTAGATTTGAATGTAAAAATCCACACAGGTATTTAACAATAATAATTTATTATATAAAAAAATGTATAAGAGGATTGAATGTACAATGAGGCCCTGCTTTTATACCTCAGCAGATGACCTTTCGTGAAAGGGCATGTCTTTTTAGATATGCCTTTTCACTTAATTTAATGACTATTTAACCTAATTAATATCTAATTATTTAATACTGATATTTATTTTTTTATTTAATTGTTATGAATTATATTCATAACATAGCCTCTTCCTTTAGAAGCTTTGTCCTCAAAGCTATATTGCTGGAAATTGTCTTTGTAGTGGTTGTCTTCTTGGCATATAATCTGGGCATTGTTTCATCATGTAGCTCATCAATAATACTACCTAGGAATTTTATTTTATTTTTTTATTAATACTGATTTTTTTTAATGGAACTATACAAATAATATATATAGTATTATTTAACGAATATAATATATAGTTATTATGTATTAATGAATCAGGTGTGACCGAGGGGTTGCATCGTTTGACTCATGGTCAAGAAAAACGACGGAGTGGAATTTAGGACCAACCAATCCAAGGACATATAGCTCGCATCCATGCAGATCTTTCAATTACTTCGATACGACCTATGCAGAGTTAGACCGTTGAAGATACTTGAAATCAGGCACTTCAAGGACTGTTAATGGTCCAGTACCCTCTGGCTGGCTGGGATTTTCAGAGTCATCAGCCAGCTTCTCTACCACCTTCAGCATACTCTCCTTGTTGGATTGCACGATATAGGAAACATAAAATAACGAATAAAATCTGACAACCCTAACAGCCCTCATCATCTTTTCAATTGTTTCTGTCCTCGACCTCCGAAGCTCCAATGCAAATCACCAGGCAATCCCAACATCGATATAGGCCCTCATGAAGCGAACAAGGTCATTGATGCTGGAAGGGTATACGGTGAAAAATGGTTGCCTGCATGACATGTCGAAGAAAATCTCAGGGTCATCAACAGTGAACGAATAGGTCACATTGTCGCCCTTGGCAGTCGCCATGGAAATGGCCTGTCGGATTCCAGTATGGTCATTCGACAGAATCTGGAGACGGAATACCTCGATGAGATAGAGAGAAAAATTAAACTCCCCTTGAACCACTTCTCTTAAATCTTCATCGATTTCGGATTCAGATCGTCTTCGGATTCCTCACTTCTTTCCTTCTTAGGGAAAACAGGAGGTTTTACTTCAAAGGCCTGATAGCTATAATGCATTATGTCGGTAACGTAGTGGATGAAGGCCTCGAAGCTTGTCACGCCACGGGGGCCTCTCACAGTGAAATCGTTACCCTTATTTTCATCATAAGGGGCTGACACAAAGTTGGATGTCTGTTTGTCTTCGGCTTCGTAAAATATTCTGGAATCGAAGTATTTGAGAAGACTCGAGGAAGAGTTAACTGTCTGACACTTGGCTTCATCAACATAATAGTACTCATCCTCGTAGAGATGGAGCCCTTGTCTGAATTTCTCGAGCAGCCTATAATGGAGCACCGTGCTATGAAAAGTGCAGACAACGGGTAATGATACCTTGGGCTTTATCGAATGCAAATTGTGAATGATTATCTGATCCCCTGGTACATCTTTAACCATCTACACGAAGGCGCAAAAACAGAAACGAAAGGTTTGTTGTGCAGTCATCGCGTATAATGCTTCCACCTTCAAATTGTTGCAAAGTACTTCAAGCACAGTCCTATACATTTCCCACAGAAACTTAAGCCAAGGTGTAACAAGCTCCTGCTCTTTCTCTTTGATTTTATGTTTCTGTCCTTTCTTCTTTGGAAGAACCTCATCCACCTCATGTGACAGGGTCCAGGGCCTACCCCATTTCCTGACCTGCACTCCCTTATCAAGACTGACCTCCATCTACATTCCAGCGTCCACACGCGGGGTAATTTTCAACCTTGCATTGCGTAGATTCAGTGACCTATAGTAGCCCTCCTGTGATACGGTCCGTGGCATTCTGCCCTGCTTCCGAGCCTGGACTTCGATATTAGGTCCCAACCCCATTTGTGGGTCCATAAATGTCGAAACTTCAGGTTCCACACCAGGAGAATTGTCAAATCTTGTGTGGCTTAAATTCAATGGCCCCTCATTATTCTCATGTGCAACGGTATTGGACTTACTACCCGGCTTCTTAATCATGATGGGTGTTCCAATAACAAGACCCACCCCAATTGGCAATCTGTTGTCATGCTTCTCACTTTCTACGTTAGCCACGCTTAGCGACTTTACAATCCTGTCTTCCAACAGACACATGGGGCATTCTTCTGAATTTTTGGCTCGAGAATCTTCTGCAACACTATCATTCAAATCAAGATTAGTTTCATCGTAATCATTCTCTTGTTCTAGATCATCCTCATTCACATCAAGATCATCCTTATCTAAATCCTCATCTTGATCTGTATAAGCTTCATTGGATTCATCATCTTCATCTAGATCATTTTCCTTTCGACTAATTTCTGCAAATGATTGTTCTGTTGAAATTTGGTACCGGAGGACAGGTGGTTCCCTTAGGCTTTGATCTTTGGCCTAGGGAAAAGTGTCCAAAAGATTTTAATTTTTCTCCTAAAGTGACTTTATAATTTTTATAAAGTTAAAATCTAATTTAAAAGTGACTTTAAGTGATAAAGTTACTAAGTCTAATTTTAAAGTGACTTTTATAAAGTCAATGAAAAATTAGAAAGGAAAAGTGACTTTGGAAATAAATGACTAAGTGGGTCTTTATTAAAGTGGGTGAATTAAAAAATAGAAAGTGAGATTTAAATGTGCATTTAATCTCAGCCATTGATCTAAATCTATTTCAGCCATTGGATTTAGAGATCACCCAAAAGTCACTTGGATCACCCAAAAGCCACTTGGAGTCATATTAAAGAGAAAGAGGAAAAGATCATTCATTCTTTCATGAGCAGATTGGGAGAAGGAGAGCAAGAGAGCAAGGGAGATTTCTGGACAAGAAGGAGAAAGAGACAGCAGTTTGGCACACATACCAGGCAGCTCTTCAGCAAAATCAGAACAGCAGAAAGACAAGCAGAACAACAACAAGAACAAGCAGAAAACGCTGATTTTTTTGCTGAAAACTGAGAAAAACTGATTTTTTTGGGCACGAATATCGAGGAACTGATTTTCGGCACAAAAGTCGAGGTCTGTCCGTACAGTCCGTACGATCGTCAGTACAGTCCGTACGGCCCGTACATCCGTACGTCCGTACAGTCCGTACGGCCCGTACGGTCCGTACCGCACGTACAGCAAAGTTTCCAGGTGGTCTATTGGGCTGAAAACAGATAAGTTTGCTTGCTGGAAAAATTATTTTGCTGAAATTTTCTTGCTGTAAAAAGCTTTTTTCAGAAATAAAGAAGAGCTCTCAAACTAGTTTTCCCCAAGAGTTGTAGGGGGTTATTCCAGGGTCATGTTGACAAAAAATATCAGTGTTTTAATGTGTTTTAATGGTTGTTTATTATTGCTGATTTTTATTTCTACAATTTCCAGCATTCTGTAAATTTTCCAGAATTTGTGTTTTCAGCAAATTTATTTTTTCAGCGTGTTGAATGTATGGTTATGGGAAAGGGCATTTAACTACATGGGAGAAATAAGGAGAAACTGAAAACCGGGGTGGGAAAACAGAAATTTTAACATGTTCTAAATGTTGTAATGCTTCTTGAGTACTAAGCTGCTCAACGTAATCAGGATGTGAACGTAATGGCACATTGTGCGGCGAACTACGTTCAAAGGCCCGCATGATTACATCGTGTGCCATGGCTTTGATACCACTGAAGCATAAAAACTATGCTGAAGTAATAAAGACTGATAGCTTGTAGATTTGAATGTAAAAATACACACAAGTATTTAATAATAATTAATTTATATATATATATATATAGTATATATATATATATATATATATATATTATATATAAGATGATATAAGATGTACAATTGAGACCCTGCTTTTATACCTCAGCATGTGACCTTTCGTGAAAGGGCATGTCTTTTTGGACATGCCTTTTCACTTAATTTAATGACTATTTAACCTAATTAATATCTAATTATTTAATACTGATATTTATTTTATTTATTTAATTGTTAGAATTATATTCATAACAATCACATGGCCAAAAACAAAGCCATGTTTTCTTCTTTAAATGATTGTAACACCAAAAATATATATGTTGGTGATGATAGATCTCTTAATGTTGCAGGGACTGGAACTGTTCATATAGACAATGGTCAATTTAATGATGTATTATGTGTTCCAACCTTATCCTGCAACCCTTCTATCTGTATATCAGATAAACTATTCAAGTTGGAGGTAAATCATTGAATTTTTCACCTCACGGGTTGTTTAATTAATGACCTAAGAGTCCTATACAGATTTAGCGTACTAGCATTGCATGATGATTCTACAGGTTGTATAAGTTTCACAACTTTGGGTCATCAAATCTTCCCTCAGTATTTGTTGCTCATAATGATGAAGTGAGCAAACTTTGGCATGAGCGATTTGGTCACTTAAACTATCGCTCCCTTCAGCATCTATGTAAAGAAAATATGGTGACAGGTCTTCCTATGGTATCTTGCAGAGATGGTGTTTGTTCCGGATGTGTACTCAGAAAACATCATCGGGATAGTTTTGAAAAACGTGCCTCTTGGCACGCCTCAGCCTCTTTACAGCTTGTGCATAGTGATTTATGTGATCCACTTCGAGTTGTTTCATTCTCTGGCTCCAAGTATTTCTTAACTTTCATTGATGATTTCTCCAGACGCACTTGTGTATACTTATTAAAACTCAAGAGTGAAGTATTTAACATGTTCTTGGCCTTTAAGGCCTTTGTTGAAAAAAATCTAGACATCAAATTCTTAAGCTAAGATCTAATAATGGCGGAGAATGGAATTCAAATGCAACATACTGTTCCATATACTCTAGAACAAAATGGTGTAGTTGAAAGGAAGAATCGCACCTTCAAGGAAATGGCTAATTGTATGCTTCAATCTAAAGGACTTAGTCTTAATTTTTGGGCAAAAGCAATTAACTGTGCAAATTACATAATAAATCGCACTCCTACTAAGGTTTTAAAGAATATCACTCCAGAAGAAGCATGGAGCTCAATTAAACCAAATGTAAGTCACTTTCGTGTTTTTGGAAGTGAAGCATGGGCCCCTATTCCAGAGGAGAGACATAAAGATTTAGAACCTAAGAGTGAAAAATGTATTTTTGTTGGATATTTTGAAGATGTCAAAGCTACAGACTTATTCCACTAAAGCCCAAAAATGTTATCATTAGAAGAGATGCAAAGTTTTCTGAAAATATATCGGCCTACGAACCTAGTTCGGCGGATGTGCCACCTCTCTCTATCCCTTCTACTTCTAAAAATATTTCTTCTTCAGATGATGACAACGAGGATGACAATCCTCCCCCACCTTCTCAGGATCCTCCTTCAACTCCTCAACTTCGAAAATGGGTCTGTGCTACTCAGGATGCAACAGGTGCTCTTGCCGGTGATCCTACAGATCAACGATGTACACGTTCTCAGTTTGATAGAGCCTCTTCTTAATTGGCTCAAGCTTCAGCTAATTATGATCGTGACACCTTTGCAAAAGCTTCAGGCCATCCAGATTGGGACGCGACTATGAATGAAGAATATCGTTCATTATTGGCAAATGATACATGGGATCTTGTTCCCCTTCCAAAGGGACGAAAACTTGTTAGATGCAAATGGCTTTACAAAACCAAGTATGGACCAGATAGAAAAGTTGATAAACATAAAGCTCATCTTGTTGCTAGGGGTTTTTCACAAGTTGAAGGCATTGACTATACTGAAACCTTCTCCCCTGTTGCCAAAATGAACTCTATCCGCCTTGTTCTTTCCCTTGATGCCTCTTTCAAATGGGAAGTCCATCAGATGGACATTAAATCCGCCTTCTTGCATGGGGACTTGCATGAAGAAATCTATATGGAACAACCTCCTCGCTTTATACAAATAGACTCCAGCCTTGTATGTCAGCTTAAGAAATCCCTTTATGGTCTCAAGCAAGCCCCTCGGGCTTGGTATGCCAAGATGGATAGCTTTCTTTTAGATATTGGCTTTTCTAGGTGTCATTCTGACAATACTGTTTACACCAAGAAAGTGGGTAAGTCTCTTATCATTCTTGTTCTTTATGTTGATGATCTTATCCTTACTGGTAGTGATCCCAACCTTAAAAATCGTGTGAAGTCCAACCTTAAAAAGCAGTTTGAAATGACATACTTAAGACACTTCAATTATTTTCTTGGTCTTCAAGTCTTGCAATCCAAAGAACATATTTCCCTTTCCTATTCCAAGTATGCATGTGATCTTCTACACCACTTTCACATGGAAGACTATAAGCCAACCCCTTCTCCCTTTCATTCTGGACCCAAACTTTCAATCACTTGTACTTCCCCTAAAGTTGATGGTACCTTATACCGTCAGCTTGTTGGAAAATTTTTGTATCTAACCCATACTCATCCTGACTTTTCCTTTGTTGTTGGCTTTGTTGCTCAATTTATGCAAAACCCACATGAAAGTCATTGGAAAGCAGTTAAAAGAATAAAATTTAATACTATTAATTTATAATATCGAAAATAAATATTTATTTGTTACATATCAGCGAATTTCTAACTAATTCATTAAACGATGTAACAAATTACCTAACGGCTAATTTTCAATGGCTAACTCTAAGTAGTGATGCATCCTTACTATTTATTCCCTCAGATCCACTGATTTCTCACCTTGTCTTGAGGATGAACCACATTAGTTGGTTCGAAATGTTGACCAAATCCTAACGATGTGATTAATCCGAAAGACTTATATCTACATTAAGGATCACAAAAGTCTTAGATCTAACAATACTTCGTTATGTTCGAGGTACAGTTCAGTTTGGGATTCATTACAGTGCAGAAGCAGCTCCTCTATTGGTAGGTTTCACTGATTCTGATTGGGTTGGTCACCCTGATGATCGGAAGTCTACTGCAGGTTATGTCTTCACTCTTGGTTCTGGATTACATGGGCTTGCAAGACACAAAGTTCCATTTCTCTTTCTTCAGCAGAAGCAGAGTATCGTGGCATCGTTGAAGCTAGTAAGGAAGCCTAGTGGCTTCGTCAGATCCTGCTAGAGTTTGGTTTTCGGCAGCAGCATCCGACTACACGATGGTATGATAATCAAAGTGCCATTCAACTATGAAAAGATTCAGTCCAACATCAGCACAGCAAACACGTTGAACTACACATGCACTTCATCAAAAAGCTCATTCATGACCATGTTCTTGAAGTGCAATATTGTTCAACCGATGATAAAGTTGCAGACATATTTACAAAGGCTCTCCCAAAGGCGAAGTTTACTAAACTTCGATTTATAGTTGGAGTTCAAGAAGTTGTTGCTAAGGGGGGATAGGCTCTAATGCCTCTTTCCTTCTCCTATTGTGTCATCTTTGTACATCCTTCAATCCTATTCCTGTTGTTAGGACATTCCGACACATAGGAAATAATTAAGTATAACTTGGTCTAGTGTATAGTTAGGTAAAGTGTGTTTCTTTAGTATGTATTTTTTGTAACTTACAATCCAACAGTCACGATATGTTCTAGACATGAAGTGATCCGATGGTTCATTCTCTCCTCGGTATTACTGACACTTGATCTGTGGCTTAACACTTGGTTGGTCCATGATCTCTATTTAAAAAGCATGGATGGTCATTTTTTAGGTGACCATTCATGAGAGAAGCTTATGTAAATTTTCTTTCTTTTACATTAATAAATTTCCTGAAGTGGCTGCGTTGGCTCAAGCCATGGACTGTTTCCATCTTTGAGAGTTTTAACCACGTCAAGAATACTGGTGTACTGATCTGTGATTTGTTTGTGAGTGGTGTCCTTTGGTGTTCTATCTAAGGAACTTACGCTATAAATTCGTACACATCAAGACTACAAGCCAACTAATAAATATTTGTTAGAACAATATCTTGATGCATTTGTTGTTGATACTTCTTATCAGTTGAGACAATCTAAGCCAAATAATTTAGTTGTTGTTCAAACCTTAGTTGAGGAACTGGAAAAGGATAAGAAAGCATCTAGAAAATATGAAATTTCTCGTTTTGAAAGAGGTCCAGCTAAAGCTGAGGTAAAATAAGTCAAAGAAGTATAGCATGACCCAGTTAAAGAATTAACTCAACTAATTAAGAAAATAAAAATTGAGCATGCTAGAGAAATGAATGCCATGCAAGAGAGGCTAATTCAAATGGAAAGAAATCAAGCTCAGAATTGTAAATTCTGATTCACTTGTGAGTAGAAAGGTTCTCTGGATTTGAGCCACATTGATGACATCTAATGCCATAAGGAATCCTTTGTATTGTATCTCTAACCCTACTCTCTTAGATAGGATTTCATTTATGTGATTAGTTAGTTTCCATTTCATGCATTTACATTTTGTGTCTTTATATTTCATATATTAGCATAGGATTTCTATTTCAGTAGATGTTCTATATACTTGATGATGTACACATGATGATTTTGATTTTGAGTGAATATCTATCTAATGTTACTTTGTTTTCTTGGATATAGGTTTCTGGATTCTCACATTCCTTCAATGAAGCAACGTTTCCCCAAGTAGAGCCAAATGTTGACCACACTTGTGAGTAGAAAGGTTCTTTGGATTTGAGCCACATTTATGACATCTAATGCCATAAGGAATCCTTTGTATTGTATCTCTAACCCTACTCTCTTAGACAAGATTTCCTTTATGTGATTAGTTAGTTTCCATTTCATGCATTTACATTTTGTCTTTATATTTCATATATTAACATAGGATTTCTATTTCAGCAAATGTTCTATATACTTGATGATGTACACATGATGATTTTGATTTTGAGCGAATATCTATCTAATGTTACTTTTTTTCTTGGATACAGGTTTTTGGATTCTCACATTCCTTCAATGAAACAACGTTTCCCCAAGTAGAGCCAGATGTTGACCACACTTTGTCAATAGTCCAAAAGTCAAAGTACAAAGCAACGGTTTTTCAAGGATCATTATAATCATTCAACTACTAGTTTCATCATTGTAAACCCAAATTCTGCAAGTTATTGTAAACGATTCTAGTATGACTATTAAGCCATGTAACAATACCCAGGTAAGCCTCTGATTTTTGTCAAAGGATTTCGTCCTAGGGAGTTCTTTAACCTCCTTGAATTATGTGTTTTTGAAAACACACATAATCGACAGAGTTTTTCTTCCAAATAAACCCCAAAGCTAGGGTGGAATTAATTGACAGGGTCTTAGGTGAGTCCTAGTGTTTATCAAGTTTATGTATATTTCATACTAGATCATATTATGTTGCAAAATTGGGTAATGTCTTGAGAGTCTATATCTAAATGTGTATTTTCCCTTCTAAAGGTTGATAATATAATATTTGATGTAAAAGTGTGTTTACGAATAATTTAGTGCATGGTTACTCATATTTAGACACCATGGCTAAATTCTTTTATTATAGACACACTTGGAGGGTTAGAAAATATTTATTCCCCTCTTGAGTCTTTTAATTAGTTTTTCTGGAAAAAATAATAATAATAATAATTCGTAGTGTTGCGAGGGAGCGCCTCCCCCCCCCAACACCCGATCCCGCTCCCAATCCGTGCTCCGAGCGTGAGCGACTCGGGAGCGGGTCAGGAGTGCGCTCCCTAAAAAAAAAAAACGCACCCTACGTTTTCGAGAGCGTTTTGCCTTTTTTGCAATTTTTTTTTGCAATGATGTTCCAAGTGCAATTTTTTTCAAAGAAACAAATAAGTTTTGAGTGGGGCAGCTTAATGATCAAGTCTATGGCCCTAGTATTGATATGTGATTAATGGTAATGTTAAATTCTTAAAGTAAAAGTGACATTCTCCTTAATCTTCATTTTCATCCTTTTACTTAAATTTTTAACATTACCATGAAATGACTCAAGATGTTTGAGAGTGGTTCCGACCTCATTAAATTTCATACATAGAAAGTAGAATTTTAGTTTTCATTCAAAATCCAGTAGACTTATCAGTTTTTTAGGATTTCAAGATTGCAATGTTTCCATTGAATTTTGTCATGTATTAGGGTATGGAACTCGTATTTAATGAAGAGCACCAATCCCTGTGTGTACCTTGATTTTAGTGACATTGGTTGTCAAACTCATCTATCATGACCCTCCTAAAAATGTACACTATCACTCAAACAGAATCTTAACTTGACATGCTATGTTTTTTTCTATCTTATGTTAATGCTTAGAGGGTGATATTAATGACAAAGATCCCTATACAGATACAGAGGTAATGACAAAGATACCTCTGGATATTAATGCTTAGAGGGTGATATTAATGACAAAGATCCTGATTTTCCAACAAGACTAAAAATTTAGACATTTCTCGTGGTGGCAAGAGGCCCAAGCATTAGCAATAAATAGTAGATTTACTTGTCTTTTATAGTTTCTAGTAGTTTTTATAACTATTGACTCTCTCACATTTGTTATGATTTTTTTTGTAAACAATATATGACAATTTAAGTTTGAAGTTGGCAATTATTACTCATTAGTAATGAATTATGAATATGATGCTCCGTGAAAGTTGAAAGTTGTTTCATTTCATTTCGTTTTATAACATTTCATTTCATGTTAGATATTATCTGTTGTAATGGTTACACTTAGCTTACAAGTACAACTTTGGTGATCAATGATGATAAATGTTATAAATTGATTTTGAAAGCTTGAAACTTTAAGATTGATGAATCATGAGACTCAATATATTGTATGTTACTATGTTACTAACTTGTGGACGTGGTTGATGAATATTATGACTTCTAGATGATTGTGTTATATGGTTCAATCTATGTTTTTTTTATGTTTTTTATATCTAATTCCTCATTCTACACGCTTTGTTGACATATATGCATCAAAATATAAAATATATATATTATATAAAAAATGCTCCTGGATTCGCTCCCAAAACGAGAGCTTCTAAAAATGTCACTCCCGCTCCCGCTCCCAAGTAACCTTGAATTGGAATTAGCTCAAAAGATTTCTGGGTTTCATTGATTTGGGTGTGAGGAGACTCTTTCGATTTTTTAGAATTTTTGAAGCAATTTTGAGGGGTAATATCACGGTTTGCCTCTAGCAGTAGCAACAATTTTTTTTGGGTAGTGTGTTTGGGCAGATTGGGCTATTTTAGCCGGAGATTTCACTTGTTTTTCACCTTGGTATTGCATGCTTTCAGAAGCACGCCCAGGTTCTATAATTTTAATCCGTTCTACTCATTTACCAACTTGAAAATCAATAAAATGGCTCAGATTTGTAGCTGCTATTCTATGGTTCACTGATTCATATCTGCTTGTGTAAATTTGTGCTTGCAAGTGTGAAATTCCTTGTTGTAGCTTAGTGCATGTTTTTGATATTCATTATATTTCCTAGTTTGGGACCTTACAGTGGTATTAGAGCATGTTCTTAGCTAGTGTGGGAGAAAACTTATAGGTGATGCCACCCGAGTACCAAGGCCTAGTCTTCCAAAGAGGCAGAGGCAGGGGTAGAGGAAGAGGACGTGGAAGAGGAGAAGAAGTTGATCATGTCTCAGATACAGAGCTTGAAAATTCTTGACCACGCATGGAGGGTTAAGAATGAAATGGAGGAAACCAACAACCAAGCAAAGGAGGTCAAAACCAAGTTATGGATGAGTTGTTGAGGGTAAATCAGCAGATGTTGAGACAAGGCCAGTTGATGATGGATATGATGCAACCGATGATGGGTCTACAAGTGCAGAATTAGCCGGAGCATGACCACAATGTAGATGGAGGCTCCAGAGTAGGAAGTGGGAGTTGACACACTAATGAGTGTACATTCCAACAACTGTATACTCCCACGCATGGCCAAGCTAGCCGTCCCACTATGCCACAGTTTATGGATCAACCGGAGAGAGAGAGGGAGCAGATCTTGTTGCATATTTGGTACATTTAGCGGCGATGAGAATTGATGAGTATGAGGGGTTGGATAGTAGGATTCATCGCGTCATGTCTTTTGGGGAATTTATGCACCTCAAGGAGAGACGCAAGACTGGAGTTGGAACATCTTATAGAGGAGGATAGTCAAACCAAGAGTGTAGAAGGTAGCAGGGAAAGTCACACTTCCATAATTTAACGAGTCAACCAAGAGTTCAGCTAGAGCGTGGGTCCAGAGGCTAGACACTTATCTCCATTCGAACCCCATGTGAGAGACTGATGTTATCCGATTTGACGCCCTGCATTTGGAGGGAGATGTGCAAGAGCGGTGGTACCATGGCCTGATCACTCTTGGTCACTACACATTACTTCCTATATTGAGTTCACCAGGAGATTGATCAAGGGATTCGATAGTAAGGACCTAGAGTTGCACTTCAAGGAGTTGGCACACCTTAGACAGACTGGTAGTCCTGAGGCCTACATATCAGAGTTCTAACAATTGGCCGTGATGGTTACAGACATTTTAGAGACTCAATTGATTATGTTGTTCATTGAGGGGCTAGCTGATCCCCTATGTGGTTGGGTCAGGGCCTATAGGCCCACGACATTGCAGGATGCCATTTCTAGGGTCAAAGACATGATTGTTGCCTTTCCCAAAACCAAGGCCCCTATACCTGTTAGATACACTGCACCAGAAGGGGGACGAGACAACAAACAGGTGCATAGAGATGTTGGGTGTGGAAAGCTTGATGATGAGACTATAAGGGACCTACAAAGGGGGAAGTTGTGCTTCACATGTCAGGAGCTGTGGTCACTGAGACACAAGTGCACCAAGGGCAAGGCCCATTACATTGAGATGTATTCAGATAGCGAGCTCGATGATGAGATGGAGTAGGAGGTTGACGTAGGAGATGGAGGACGCCAATCCATGGGAGGTGCACCACCACCACCATCACCACCACAGGGAGGAGGACCACTTTTGCCTATTGGAAGAGTCCTTGCTTCACTTTGGGGAATTTTGAAGTATTTGACACTACGGATCAGGGGCGCAATGCAGGGACAACGTGTCTCGGTGATAGTAGACAGTGGGGCTACCCACAATTTTATTGACACTCAGATGGTGGAGTGGAGAGGCATACACACAAAGACATTTGAGTGGTTATTATAGCTTGTATCGGTAGATCGAACCATGTAGTGCATGAGATATGTTCACAATAAGACCCTGACCATGGGGAATTATGTGGTGATGGATCGCTTCTTTGTGGTTGATGTGTCAGATACTAAAGAGGTGATGGTTGTCCAGTGGTTATACTCTTTGGGGCGTGTTACCACTGATTGGAGGAAGCTAGAGATGGAGTTCATAGGGCCGGATGGGAAGTTAGTAGTATTGACTCTTGAGTGGCATGCACTCGTACTCGCCATAGACAGTGTCAGCCCACAGGATGGAGGCCAATTTGAGACATGGGGATATAGCATGGGCAGTAGAGTTGCGCATTTCTAAGACGGGAAAAAAACAACATCCACATCCAGATATCTTGGCATTACTAGAGAACTAAGTTGCAGGAAATGTGGGCAGGGGAGGAGTTTCCATACGGAAATGGAAATGAAACTCAAAAACGTGTATAGTACGGCCCAGAAATGCGTTTCCGGTCGTACTGACATGTTTCTCGAGGGAGAAACATGGCCAGTAAGGCCGAAAACGCGTTTCTGGGCCGTACGACGCCGTTTCCACATGCAGTTTGACTTTTTTTTTTATTATTTTGTTTTCTATTTTTTAATTAGGTTATTAAAATGAACTTCATGGTAATGTTAAATTCTCCTTTATTTTTCATTTTCATCCTTTTACTTAAATTTTTAACATTACCATGAAATGACTCAGGATGTTTGAGAGTGGTTTCGCCCTCATTGGATTTCATATGGAGAAAGTAGAATTTTAGATCTCACTCAAAATCCAACAAACTTATCTGTTTTTCAGGATTTCAGGATTGGGGGGATTGCAATGTTTCCATTGGATTTTATCTTGTACTAGGGTATGGAACTTGTATTTAATCAAGAGAACCAAGCCCTCTATGCAGGGGAGACTCCTAGTAATCAAGAGCAAGTAGGGTACTAGGGTATGAAACTTGTATTTAATCAAGAGCACTAGGGTCGTTCGACTATGTAGGAGGAGACTCCCAATCAAGCACAAGACAAGAAATTAGAAATTTCTTGTGGCTGATTTTGGATATTTCTATTTTCATTATGTGATCAGTCATGAGTAAATGTGATGTAAATTTAGAGACTTATAGTTTATGCATTGACAATTGACAATTTTATCATAATGTAATAAATTAGAATGTATCATAGATGCTTTATAATTGCACATATTTCTTAATGTCCTAATATATATATATATATATATATTATAATATATATATATATATATATATATATATATATTCGCGTTTCCCCGTTTCCAAAATTTGGGGGGGTCACGTTTCGTAACCGCGCCCGTTTCGGAAACTCGTACCTGTTTCCCCATTTCGCACAACTTAGCCAGAGAAGCATTGGGCAATGTTCAGGGACATTCCTCTAGGCTGCCCACTAGACAAAGGGTTTGAGCCTACTATAGAGCTGGAAGAGGGTGTGCATCCAATCATCACTACTCCATACAAACATCTCAAGGCATATCGGGATGAGATTGAGAGAACTGTACAAGAGTTGCTAGCCTTAGTGTTGAAGAATGTAACTAGTGTCGGTCTTCATAATTGTATTTGAGTCATGATGTAATGTATTTGTAAAATGAAAAAATAAATAAATTTTATTATTAAAGAAATTGACTTATTAAAGCATGGGTTTCATGCTTGGGTCAATTATTTTTAGTTCAAAGTCTCCATTGAAGACTTCTAGGGTTTATGTTAAGTGTCCTTGTCCATGTCATATTGTAAAAGACCCTACTTGGGATTTATTTGTCAAGAAATAAATTTATTTTATTGTAAAATAAGTCAATTAGGCTTCCACCAAGTCGGCCTCAAACTGGACAAGTCGGCCTAAATAGAGGGGAAAAACTCCTATATAAAGGCAACAACTCGACCTCATTTGTTACACTCATTCATCAAGTTCAAACTGCGACTTCTGGGTAAGGAAAATATGCGAAATTCAAGGGACAAGAAGGAAGAGTCTAGTGAAGAAAAAGGAGGTCATCATCTTGCAAAAGAAAACTGAAATTTCTCTCTCCTATCTCACACGTACGAAGTTTTGGAGTGCTGTTGGAGGGCCAAAATTTTGCAGTTGCCGGGAGGTCGAAAATCTGAAGTTGGGCCGAAATTTTGGTGAAGCTGGGGCCGAAATTTCTGGGTTGACGCTGGGTTGTAGCTGCTAGAGAAGAAGAGACTATTGAAGGTTGTTGTATCTCACTGGAAAGCTGACTTGGTGGAGGAGGAAGGTCTGTAGGTCTAAGGTCTTGGTTTATCTCATTTTGAATTACTAAAGGTAGAGTTCTTGACTAGGTTTTCCCCTACATAGGGGTTTTAGCCCTGATTGAGTGCCTACATTTGGTGTTCTTGATCTTTGTGTTTTGGTTTTGGTAATTGCTTAATGAATTAAAATAAAAGAAGAACATAAGGAAGATAATAAAACCTCAAAGAAATCACAAGTAATTATCAACAAGAGAAAATCTTTCTGCTTTTTTGATTTTCTAACATGGTGTCAAAGCTAAGGTGAAAGAAGGAAGAAAAAGGCAACCTGAAGATCAATTGAAAGAAGAATAAGGAGTTTCAAGGTCAGGTCACAAGGAGTCGAATAAGGAGTTTCAATGTTAGGTCACAAGGAGTAGCAAACATCAATATGAAAAACTCAATGAAGACAGAAAACAAACTAGAAGGAGCCTCCAACTACAGGGCATAGAAAAAGAGGATCGATCTTATCCTCGAAAAGCACAAAACATTGAATCTTGTTCAAAGAAAAATCAAGAAGGCTACAGATGATGTAAGTGAAACATAGAAAGCAAAATTCAGAGAAACTGAAATATTGGCTATGAACCTAATAGTGGATGGAGTAAAGGACAACCTCATCCCATACATATCCAACATAGATTCCGCTCAAGAAATGTATGAGGCTCTTTCCAAATGATTCACAATCAAGAACACTGGTCAAATAGCAAGTCTCAAGAATCAATTAAGGATTGTTAAGATGACAAAGGACGACACTGTATAATCCTACTTTATAAGGATATCTAGAATTAGAGATGAACTCCAAGCAATAGATGAAGTTGTTCTAGAAAAAGAGCTTGTAATCATTGCTCTTCTAAGACTGCCAAAATCGTGGAGTGCCTTTGCATCAGGACTTAACAATTGGAAGGATACTCCAACATTTAAACAAATGTGGAATGCATGCAGTCAAGAAGAAGCTCGAGTATCGTTAGTAGACAACAAGAAGGAGGATGAAGAAGAAAACATTTCAAATGTCTATTCTACTCATCGCAAGAAAAAGAGAACCTTCAAGAAGTTCAAAGGAACAAAGAAGAAGGTTGAGCTATCCAAGATTGAATGTTACAATTGTCACAAGATGGGTCACTACAAAAATCAATGTTCGGAGAATACAAGAAATAAGAAGAGAAATAGGGATCAAACAAATGTTAGCGATGAAGCTCCACCTAAGAAGAACAACACTGAAGAATCAAAAGCCAAGGACTTATACTACTAAGTCCTCTCTCTCTCACATATCCCTCTTAGTCTTCTATTTTAAGTTTTGAATTGTTTTCCTCTATCTTTTAATTTCTAGAGTTTGTAGGTCTAACATGTCTTGTTAGAACATTTTTGAATTTTTGATAAGTTATAGGTATCCCTCAAAGAATGGATTAAGAGGGAACCTTCACCATTTTACCGAAAAGATAAGTACCTTGTTTCTTGTTTCCTCTTTTATGTTTGATTTCCTTCTCATATCAAGATTTGTTTGTATTATATGCTAATAACCTTTTCTTTATATTTTCCTTGGTTTGGAAAAATTGCAGATTATACAAGGGTTATGGAGGAGACTTCAAGCATGGAAGAAGTTCTGTTGCAGAGTAAGCCTTTCAAGAATCGATGTCCTACAAGGTTTGTTATGAAACAAATCAAGGTATGTTCTAGCATGGAAGAAGTTCTATTGTAGAGTAAGCCTTTCAAGAATCGATGTCCTACAAGGTTTGTTAAGAAACAAATCAAGGTATGTTCTAGACTATAAGTTTTGTGACTTGTCATAAAGTTCTCTTCATGTAAAAGGTATGATCATTCTATGTTGACACCTAATCCTTGTGATTGGGTAAATATATGTAAATAAATAAATGAGAAATGTGAACAGTCATCGGGAGATGAGCTGAACAGTCTCTCCCTCATGTATATAACAGACCTACCTGATTGGATGAATACACGAATCAATTTTCTGCCTAATGGAGTTACTGCCTGGCCTAACATGGTAGCAAAGCCAGCTCCTTTTTTAGCTCTCATGCTCCTTGTAACTCCTCTACCTGTCTGCCATATTCCTTTTATACAGACCTGGACCTGACATTGCAAACGCTCCTCTGCCTGACACTGCCAGCGCTGTCCAAGCTGTCCTGAAGCGCTGTGCATTCACTTGAATGAATCACTGCTCCAAGTTGAAACGTTCCTCTATCTGTTCTTCATGCGATGTTGTCTTCAGTTTGTATCTCTGAGTTTGGGTGAGGCGCTTGGTGCGGTGAGCATGGAATCCTCACCACTAAACATTCAAATCCTGTCTTGTGATTGCTGGAGTATGCATTAGAAATCGTTTTGGTATCTGAACGCTGTTATACGCATATAGTTTTTTTTCAATGAAAACGCATATAGATCTGTTAATACGCATGCGGAAATGGTGTAATAAATGGTGTTAACACTGCTTCGTTTATATTAAACGTTGCGCGTGAGAGATATTAACACTGCTTCGTTGTTATTAAACGCTGTGCGTGAGAGATATTCACTACACGTTGATATTAACACTACGCGTGAATATTTGAGACAACATGATATGCGTGGACCTGATATGCGTATGCGTGGTCATGTTTTGTTAATGGATTTGCGTGGTTATTGTGGTTATAACACTTGATATGCATGGTTATTGTGGTCATAATACCTGAGATGCATGGAGATGTGCTGCTGATGCGTGGACATGGTATCATGCGTGGAGAATCCAGAGACCGATGAGTGTTTGAAGTGGATCTGTGCTTGAATGGTACTTTTGAATGGTGTTATAACAGTATGATACCTCTGCGTTAGATATGTTTTGAACGCAACCATATGTATCTTATAACGCAGCCATATGTATTGTCTAAACATTGTATTATTTGGTACGTTGCATGCTCGAGGTTATGTGGTTCTCTAAAGCTTTGTGTTGTGAGTGATATCATCTCCACCATATAGGAATTCGTAATACCTTTGTCCTATATATAAGAGTGCAATCTTTTTACAATTATTACACCAGAGCTGCACTTTTTTCTCCGCGAGAAGTACAATTTTATACATTAATAGCATAAGTATTTTTCTATCAGCAGATTTTTTTTTTTTTTACAGAATGCATTCAATCATATCCATGGTGGGAATAGTTCTCACTGGCAAGGGGAACTATCCTGAATGGTCCCGGATGATAAAACACACCCTCATTTTCAATGAGTTGTGGAAAGGAGTGTGTGTCGAAGAAGGAGACAATGACCCATTATAGCCTACCTCAGACAAAGAGCTTGTCATTTGGGAAAACAAGAACAGCAAAGCTTATGCATTAATTGCAACATCTGTAAATGAAGAGGTGAGTCGCCATATTTCGTCATATTCAACTGCCTTTGAAGCCTTACAAAAGCTTAAAGAACTCTATGACTCACATTCT
>APFE031039077.1:2983-14453 GCA_000404065.3 Pinus taeda
AAAATAAAGGCTGTTAAGGTAGGTGCTCCCATAGAAATTAACACTATAAATGATTTTATAAATTACTGTAAACATTATGGGGTAAAAGCGCAAAGGTTATTCTGTGAATTTTACTTGCATAACCTTGTACTAGAACAAGAGACCGAGCTGAACCCTGGCCCTTTTGTTAGGGATATTCAATTGCAAGCATTTATTTCATTTGCAGTCAATCAGATTAAATGGCTTAAAGCCTACAATGCTTTTCAAAGACAAGAAAACGGATTAGACCTATGGGTAAGAGCTGAGCCTAGGGACCCAGAGCAGTTATGGAGGAGGCATACAAATCTCATGAGGACTCCAGGAGTGATTGAAGCATTAGGACCTATGCATGAAGCAATCATTCGGCAGGGGCTTGAATTGTTTTCCTCCATTAAAGACCCTGCCGTTGAAGCAGCTAAATTTCGATATCGAGTACCTAATCCAAACATTCAGCTCAAAGAGCCATTTAAATATGAGAATTTTAAGCTTGCTGCTAACCGATTCCCACTCTATGGCGAAATTGTTTTAAGGGCAGGGCCATCCTGGTTAGGATATAGGTTCCGGAGTCCAATCATTTGGCATCCTGCACTCGGATAGAAAGCCCTATATGAGATGCCCGAGGGCCAGACAAGCCATTTATTTGATCATCTAATTTCGCATCATGGATGTAGGCCCCCACACGAGATTCCATCTCCAGCCTACTCCCTCACTGCTTTTCCTGTCAACTACAATGTTTTCATGAGGCCATGAAAAAGGGTAAGCTGGGGGGTGTGTGGAGTATCAAGGAAGGTATGTTTCGATGGTTATTTTAGTATCTTTTCATTAGAACTTAAAAGCCTTTTGCATTAGAAATTTAGATAATGATGAGGATTTATAACGAAACACGAGAGATTAATGGGAAACACTGATAATTGTCATTTCTATGTGCAGGAGGGTGGAAAAACGGAAGGTGGCCATTCCAAAGGTAAAGACAAGAATGAGCTAACTACTGTCCCTTTGACGGGAGACTGCAAGCAAACTAGATCAAAACGGATCAACCCAGGGAAGGAAGCGGAGATACCAGCACGGAGCAGAAAAGGGAAGAAGTGATGCAGTATTAACGATTTTGCGAATCCCTCAGGATCTTAGATTATGAGGGATCGCTATTTTATCTATTTTCTGTATCTAGATATCTTCACCATCTTCCTTATATAATGGATAACACTGTTGGTTAGAAGGGGACAGTTTTTTATGTAGTTTCTTTTAAAGAAGATCGAGACTATGATCTTTATGTTCTGTTGAAGACTTGAGTTCTTGTAACTTTATTTCATGCATTAATACAGACTTGGTTACTCTTTTATCTTTGAGCTTGGATCAATCTTAAGCGGTGTACCCCTGGAGGCTAAGGGCGTGGCCCTGGAGGACACTTTCTCTTGTACCATTATGCATGGTTTCTGTGTTGTTTGTTCATAGACGTAATCTGGTAATTCGCTGTGTTTTAAGAACATTATATTACATGCTCTGTTATGGTTGATTCGTTTCATGTTCCTGTAAACCAAAGCTTTATATCGATGCTGTGTCATGTTACCAATCCTTTAAGTGTTGATTAATATCTACAGGATACTGTCACTTCATTACAGAATTCATTACGATTGTGTTTAGCATTATAACAATTATCTTGAAAGGTCTGATTTCATATGATCATTGAATGTTACTGTTTTCAGCTTGAGATGCAATCGTATGCGTTTATTTAGATCAATAATAGAGGCAGATTAAGCACGGTGTGTTTCTAAGGTTGTAATCGGTAGTGTTGTTCCATAGCATGGGTACATCTTTTAAGACTGAAGGATTGATGTTTTGATTGGAGTGATTAAATAGAATTACAACTTGATGAACTTGGTTACTGCTTATTTCAACTACTGTTCCATTTCTGAATTGTTGTTCCATTTCTTAATTGCTATTCCATTTCTGAATTGCTGTTCCATTTATTTGCTGTTCCATTTTAATTGTTGTTCCATTTCAATTGTTGTTCCATTTCCAGATTGCTAATTTGCTGTTTCTTAAGGACAGTCTCAGGCTGTAGTGAGCATCAGCATCTGCTATTTGGATCCCATACCTATGATCTGCTCCCATCAGCTATGAAAGGGATGGGTTATTGCTACTGAACCCTTGGCTGATGTGCTGTTCTATTTCATTGCTATTTCCTTTACTTGCCATTTCATTTATATTCATTAAGGACGATCTCAGGCTGTAGTGAGTCCCAGCATCTGCTTCCTAGCTCCCATACCTAGGATTTGTTCTCATCAGTTATGAAAAGGATGGGTTATTGCTACCGAACCTTTGGCTGATGCAACACTTGGTGTGATTTAGTCCTTTGAAGTAGTTAAGTTGTAGATACACATTGATTTACTCTTGTAGCTTTTTAAACAACTGTACTACGAGCATTACTCTGACAAGTGCTAAGCCTCAGACTGAGACACTCTTTGAAATAACCAGACGTTTCCGGATTGACATATTAATGTGAGGTAACTAGAGGTGAAAGAGACCCTTTTTTATAGCTCTACAGGAATTTTGTTAAATTGTTTTTTAAAAGATGAAGCTAACAAGGCTCTACAAGAATTTCATGTTGGGGACTGTGGTGGACATCTATATTGGAAGTCAACTGTTGATAAAATCTCAAGGGCTAGATTTTATTGGCCAACCTTGTTTGCAGATGTGAAGAAATTTGTAACTTCTTACCATAAATGCCAAATATTTGAAGGCAAAAGAAAATTGTTACCTTTACCCTTGAAACCTATTTCCACCGAGAAGCCTTTTCAACAATGGGGTCTTGACTTCATTGGAGAAATTCATCCACCCTCTTCTGGTCAACACAAATGGATACTCACTGCAACTGATTACTTTACTAAATGGATAGAAGCCATTCCCTCTAGACAAGCCACAAACATTGCCATTATAGGATTTCTAGAGGCCAATATTTTGTCTAAATTTGGTTGTCCCACTAAAATCATTACTGATAATACTGCAGCCTTCAAGTCGAAGAAAATGATTAATTTCTGTAACAAGTATCACATTACACTGGGTCATTCCACAACCTACTACCCTGAAGGGAATGAATTTGCAAAATATTCCAACAAGAGTCTAATAAATATCATCAAAAAAGTTATTGGAGGAAAATAAGAAAACCTGGAATAAAAAGTTGATCAATGCTCTGTGGGCAGACAGGCTTACAACCAAGAAATCCATTGGAACCAGTCCCTATGAAGTTGTTTATGGTACAGAGGCAGTTTTTCCCTCATCTTTAGGGGTTCTTGTCATGAAACTACTTCAAGAAGCTCAAGTGGAACCTAATGTTATACAAAGAAGGATAAACTAGACCATCAACTTACAGTAGACAAGGGAGGAGGTGTACCAAAGATCTCAAGTACTACAAGAAAAACTCAAGAAGATCTTTGACAAAAGGACCAAGGCAAAAGATTTCTACCTTAGAGACAAAGTGTTATGATGGGATTCAAGAAGAGAGGACAAAGGAAAGCATGGGAAGTTTGACTTCCTGTGGAAAGGACCATATATAATACATGCTTTCAGAGGAAACAATACATATTTTCTTAAAGAGTTAGATGGTGTGGAACTTTAAGGAGGATCAATTAATGGTCGGATGTTGAAACATTACTTTTGTTCTAGTTTTTAACTCTGATTAGATTTCTAAATGTACATAATATATCCTTTGTAATGTCCAGTGTTGATTGGATGGTAAGATTGTGGAGTTGAAGCCAGAAGAGAAGGCCCTAAGCTTCAAAAGAATTACTGTCATACATACAAATAAAGTAGCAAGGAAAAGAAGATTGCAGAGCATAGTCAAAGTCATTTAGAGGCCACTGATCTACTATTATTGACTTTCCACCAGGAAAATCCATCCCCAAGTGGAGCCACTGTTATGCCCCTATACCAATAGGTGTCATATATCATGATTGACTTGGTTTAGCTTTGAAATATGTTCATACTTTTACTTGTTGCAAAGGTTTCCCATATTTGTAAAAAATAAAAAAGTCAAAAGATTAAAAAAATGTAAAGATGGTATACCCTAGAAAAAGAATAAAAGGGTAAAAAGAATAAAGAAAAGGTCAAAAAATAAAGAAAATGAACCCCAACAAAACAAAAAACCATGAAAGTGTGCAAGACCAAATGCCACAACTATTTTACTTTTTAGAATAATAATTGTGTGCAACTTGTTACCTATGTCATAATCCATGGTAACCAAATAGCTTAATCTTGGTCATTCCACGTTTTCAATTTCATGTTTTAGATATAGAGAATAAAGATTTGACCAAACAATTTAATCATAGCAGATAAGTAGATAGGTAGAGTGAATAAAAGGAGCTCAACAGTTTAATCTAAGCCCTTGGATGTAATAAGTGTATATTTAGATAGATATCACTATGTAAAAGAAAAGAAAGTGTGAAAAGGGTTTGCCAGTCTAAGTGCACCCTAATAAAGAAGTGAAAATGCTAGGATAAAGTAGGTAGGGTAAGTAGATGATGGTTGCAAAATAAATGTGTGGTGAATGTTAAGTTTAAATGCTTAAATCTTTTACTTTCACCACTAGGAAAATGCATGTATCACATGGAAGGCACATCAACATTCAAAGTTACAATAATTAACCTCCCCATTCATTTCCCCTAAAATTTTCGCTAATTCCCTAAGTGATAAAGGTAATTGCTATAGTTAGAGGGGCGCAGAGCATTTCTCTGACTTTTGGAGGGACCGGACCTTCGGTCTAATAATTGGAAATGCCTAAAGTACTTAATCTCTTCATTAAAATCCAATTTTACTTAGGGAAATTAACACATTTTCTATATAAATACCCTCTCATTCACTTAGCCTAAGTTTTAAATGTGTATGATGAAAAGCTTTCGAAAAAATTTGACTTAGCGCTTTCCCATTCATTTGGACATATTAACCATTAATGTTTTATTATATAATTCCAAAATAAAAGATAATTACCCACACCTGTATTATTATATTATACAAAACCCCAAATTATTACATATCTTGCCCCGATGGTTAAGTATAACCGTAAAACAAATAATATATGGGATTAATTAACTAATCTATAGTTGATTAAGAACCCGACCCCGCCACCATTTAATGAGGATTAATTTAGTCATCTGGACTAATTAATAATTCTCCCAAGAAATCAAATTTCCCCTGATATGATTAACTCCTTTAATTAATATCGTGCCCGCCCTGTTATCCATCAGTCACGTCATTACCTCGACCACCGTCTCGCTCATATCGCGCGAGCCTTTTGGTCGACCTTTAGCGCACGATGTGAGTGGTTTCATGAACATTGTCTATGCTACATGTCGAAAGATGTATGGAATCACACTGCTCCCCCCAAATACCACTCACCCTCCAAAAGCGGTGCGTTGAAACCCGCTTACCGCCTCCCGCTAATGACAAAACGTCAAGTCGCCTCCCCGTTGACACCACCTATCTGTATCACGAAACCCACCAAAAACTTTGACTTTGCATAAAAAATAAAGTTAATATACTTTCTGTCCTTATTCTAAAAGCTCATGCATACAACCAAAACGTGAATTCGACCAACTCATACTCCAACCATCAACTACCCTGAAAATTGCAGTCCGACGCCACTCCAATCCACCATTTTCATCCAGTGAACTAGTACTCCATTGCCAATCACTTCATAAATAGGTATTTACCAGTTTCCTTCCAGAAACCCTGTAAATACTTAATTTCCTCTATGATTATGTTGAAAACCCCAAAATTCAGTGTAGTTCAGCTGCGGAGCTTAAAATTAAAGACTCCCAGGAACCTCTTTTTTCACAAACTTTACTAAAAAACCCCATTTCCATCTTTGAATCCATAAGAACCATAAATAGAAACCCTTGTAGCCCTCAATGTACCTCCTATCACTACTCCTCATAGAGATTTGGATTATCTGCCCTTAGCAGATAAAGATTTCCAAATCAAAGACCTCACATTTGATGGCTCCCCCTTGAAACTGCATTGTAAATATAGGAACCTTTACCTCAATAATATTGACAATATTGGTTTGTGGGAATCAAATCTCCCAAAGTACCAATTCCCTTCTATCCACATTTTCCTAGACATTGTTCACTAGTGCCATGCCAATTATAACCCTAATCTTAGAGTTGTAATGTCCCCCGAACAACAAATCCTTTTTACCATTACAACAGACTCCGTCAATGAAATATTGTAGTTGCAACCTAGTCAGAACCTTACCCCTCTGTCTATTCTTGATTTACTTGACAAATCTTCCAAAATATCCCGCTCAGAGATTGCCAGAGTTTGCCAAATGTTCACGTTAGAGAAATATATTTCAAAAAGCCCTCCACCCTACATGACAACTACTTTTACAAGCTTAGGGAGGGATATTATTACCATGATTGCTTATATTCTTGGTTTCTCAAGAAATGAATATGTAGATGAAATGACCTTTGCTTATATGACTATCTTCACCCCTGGCCAGCCTCCTGCTACCAAATATGATTATGCTGCATTCATAGCTGAGAAAATCCATGATCAGTTCATGAGATTGAAAAATGAGAGGGTGTTCAAGTATTATACAGTCTTGTATCACCTCTTCTTGTATTACCAAACTGACAAATTTCCATTCTTGGTGAATAAGCTTGATACCAGAGGTAATTCCAGGTTAGTCATTTTCTAGACTTCCATCTTCCACTACTCATACACTTCTCCCTATTCATACAATGAATTCACAGACCAATTTGTCTATCCTGTAACCACCATGCTGATAGGACATTCTCCCCCAAGAATTAGTGATGATATCAAGAGAATCATGTAGCTATCAAAGCAGTACAAGATAGGTGATCGGTACTTGTACCAAAATCACACCGAGATCTGAATCTATGGTTGTGAACTCCCTCCTTTCAAGCTGCCTAAGTATGTTCCTATGAGATTTATTGGCCTGGAATATTACAGGCAAATGTTAAACTATAACCAAATTCATTTCACCAAGGCAAAGAAGAAAGCCCAATTGAGAATCAAAGACCACGTAGGCCCATTTGTGTGCAACAATAAAGAAGCAGGGAAAAGAGCAGAAGAAATCATAGAAACAACAATATTTCTAAGGAAAAGCTTTGCTTGGATTTATGACCCTCATGGGTTCATCAGTGACAGGAGGGTAGAACATAAGCTGTCACCCTACATCCATCACAAAATCCCTGAGATAGAACAATATGCCAATTTAAATGAATGGAGAGAAGGGACATTGATAGAGGAAGATAGTGATAAAGTTGAAGTTGAGAATGTAATGAGAGATTTGGAGAAGAGACTTGACCTGGAATCTTTTGTACATGTGCCAGCTAAAACTTCTCCAAAGCCAACACAGGAAACTAGTGTTTCTACATCAGAACAGACAGGACAAACACAAGTATTAGAGCAGCCTAAAATCTCTGAAGAAAGAGCTCCACCACAGCCACACCTAGCTCCTACAAATATGGGAAATCCCCTAGTAGTGCAGAATCCTCTGAATGAGGAAAAGAACTTGAAAGGAGATAGGGAAGTAGGTACCCCTTCTAGTAGACCTACAGATCAAACGTTTGCTAAGAGGAAAAGTTTGAATCCTTATTCAGAGGAGGAGTTCATAGATGAAACTATAGAAAGCATGAGAAAAGAAGGAAAATATAGTTTGCATGCATTCCCAACAGGTGGGACACCCTCAAGTTCACAGAGGAAAGAACTAGAAAGGCAACAAAATATAGAAGTTTCATCTCTGAGGTCTTCTTCTGAGAAAATTATAGATATCAAAGGAAAACTTAAGGAAATCAAGACAAATAATGAGCAACTCAAGACCCAAGCCTATGCTCAGTACTTAAAGATGGTCCTTTCAAACCAAACCAGATTGATGTTAGCCTTTGACATCAAAGAGGGAAAAATGCAATTGAGTTTCTAAAAACCCACAGTGCTGCAACCAAAATCTTTGGCAGATTATCTTAATACTGGCTCTGAAGACATGGCTAAATACATCCACCCAATAGACTAGATAGAACTGCACAAACAAACAGGAGAGATGGTCTATTCTACACTGACTAGCAAGGCAATGATGGCACATAGGTTGCAAAATTCACTGAGAAACACTACTGCCCAATTGTAACTAGAAAAGACCTCCTCACAGGCAAAAGAAAACATAATAAAATCATTCGAGGAGTTGATTATTGAGTTGGGCCATGACCCAAAGGATGTCAAGGCAACAGAGAGCCTAATAAAAAAGAAGAATGAAGATATAACTGCACTTAGGAAACAATTGAAGCTACCACCACTCATTCACCCTCAGACTGCTGAAGTGATAGAGAAGAAAAATGAAGAAGAGCTTATGGACATGATCCTTAAGCTAAATGAGCAATTAAAAGAAACATAGCAGGAATCAGAGAAAGTAGTACAGTCAAGGTAGAGTGAGTCGACCACATAGCCCCAGACTGTAGTACCTATCATTTCAACAACAATCCCTTCTACATTGGCATCAGATTTAGCACCAAATATTCCGTTGACAATAGTTGCACCCATAGAAGTAACATGTATATCATAGATAGGTACACCAATAGAGAGAACATAAGATTTAATCAAATCCATGGGGGAGATGAAACTCTAAGCCATAGAACTGCAGAAAGTGAAAGAGAAATTCACTATTTTGGAGTAGAAATATGATATATCAAAAATCAATTTTGTAGAAGAGACAAGGAATAACAAAGGCTTAACCCAACAGATTAAAGCACCGGAGAAAGACCTTACATTAGAAAAGCCCTTGACAGATATCAAGAGGATATTGTGGACCAATATCATTGATTCCATCAATGATATTTGGTCATCCATTCAAATTATTTTTGAACAAATTGATTTGGTTAAGCTTGCTCTTGAAGAAGTTCAAAGGATCAGAGAGGAATTGGGTAGAAAGCCTGAAGAGGCAATCCAGTTAATCAATTTTATAAACAGTAGAAACAAGCAATAGTTGGAACAATTAAACATTGAGGATAAGACTGCTACCATCCTCGAAATAAAGAAAGTGTTGACCAAAAGGAATCTAATGCACGTCCTGGAACACATATGTCAAAGTATGCAGGAAGATATCGAAGAGTTCATGAGGAAATTTCGCATCTTACAAAGTAAATGACTCCCAAGTCCTTTAATCATCAATGACAAGCTAATGGTTCAGATAGACTACATCAACAAGTTGCATCAGCAAGCTGACAGTCAAGCCAGTTCATCTGCAATCAAGGCATTGCCCAAAGGGAAAGTTCCCTATGATGGTTTGGAGAACCTTTTTTACATTGAGCATGAAGTGAAGCACCTATTCCCAATGCAAACCAATTTTGTAAAATATATTGAGGTAGATGAAATCTACAGGAAGCTGACAAGGACAAGGATACCAAAAGATGATTGGTGGTCCAACATGACTAACATCCTGTAAATTACCATGACTTAAGTGAGGTAAAGAGAAATAAATACCACAGTAAATTTTGGTAAAAAGGGTGAAAAATGGTGAACAGGTAAAGAGTATCAGATACAGGTGAAAGAGTATCAGTGAAAAGATAAAATCAGATGTCCAACACAGAGTTTCTAGCATGACAACAAGATGCATATTCATAGGACTTGCCTCCAGCTCCTTCAACAAAAATAGGGACAACAACAATCAGTTCACATTCTCTTTCTACATTTGAGAACATCTGTCTCTATATTCATGTAAAAGATATTTTGTTTTCCTAGAATATATCTCTCTTAGTTAGGAGATATTTTGATGTAAACATTTGTATAAATACTTCTTCATTCGACAATAATGAGGTGTGGATTATTAGACATTTCTGTAGACAATTTACTTTTGGAATTGAAGTGCTGTTGAACAACTTTTGTATGGCTGGTTGGAACAAAGTAATAAAGCAAAGGACTTTTATAGGATACATGTGTCAAACGAGAAACAAATAAGTATTCTATATCTTGTGTTTTTACAGTTTTTCTGGTTTATTCGATATTCATATGTGTTTCATATTTGAATGATAAACAAAAATTTATATTTCAAAAAGAGCTTTACAACATTTTGTCTTCAAATCATTTATTTTTCTTAATGTTTTCTTCTAGACTATTATAAGTAGGGAATTCTTAAATTCTCCCTGCTTTCATAGTTTATCACTGTGACCATTTAACAAATAATACTTAATTGCTTTTTGTTAATGAGCACCCACTTTCCCTCATCTTGGACCCTGTTGAAGGATTCTTAGTTGCCCTTCCTCCCTGTTCAAGACCATTTCACCCATTTGAAGCTATCATTTTTCTTTTGTTTAGCTATCTTGCCCTGTGAAACTCTCCTTTGTTAAATCAACCTGATCCAGTTAAGCCATCATCCAGTTGACTCCATAGCCCAATGGCCTAAAATACCTTGTTCTATCCATCTGCTCCTGAGTTGCACCACCAAACAAAATCACAACCCCCTAAGCTATCATTACTAGCCTAAAACGTAAAAAACAAAGCTAAAACTTAAAGGGAGAGCCCTCTCTAAGTATAGGTTGGCTAGAAACTGTACTTAAAGATTGGTTTGTGGTTACCTCGGACCCATTTCCTTCTTCTAACAAATTCAAGGAAAATCTGAGTGATAACATAGTGGCGACCATACTAGGGAATGAACAATTCCTTTGTTAAAATAAATCTCTAAGAAATTTAAACCTCAAATCTAAAAAATCATCTTAAAGCATTCACAGAAGTTGTTTTGATATCTGTTAAGAAAACAAAAAAAAACTTGAAATTTGGCTTCAGAAAGAACTCGGTACACTAGGGCTAATCCTGACCCTAATCCACCCCATGTGTTTGAGAACCCCAATCTGATCCCCAGAATTCTTAGAAGACAAGAAAGTTTTGTTAGCCCTCGACCCACATTTAGATCTCAATCTTGTCCGGCTAAGTGGCTTTACCTAGAAGACCTACCCTTTGATGAGTACTTTGAAACTTCTCTGTTTTGGACTTCATCCGACTCTGAATTAATAGACCTCGTCCAAGACCCAGAGTTCATCAAAGAACTTGAGATCCAAAGAGCTAATTTTTTAATTGACCAACATTTACAGAACTCTCCTCAATCTGGTCTCGCCACTGAAGGAACCCCTAACCCTTCCATAGTTACTTCTCCTTCTGTTAGCTCATAATCTTTCCCTCATATCTCTCAACCTCAAATCACTCCACATTTGATTATTACTCCGAGCTCCCCATCCACAACTCAAACATCCATTGTTACCCCAACTCCAGCCTTTGTTTCACCACTACCAACAACAATGGGCAACACATATGCTCCCTTGGTACTACCAACCAATTTAGGTGCCATACCCTATGTAGAGCCTCTATTCTACACCTACTTATCTACCATTTTCCTCAATCTTTCCTTATCTTTCCTTATCTTTTGCCTCATTTTCACCATAAAACCACC